>JAOVYW010073964.1:0-19064 GCA_025775045.1 Hiodon tergisus
TGCTGCCCAAGAACAAGGTGATACAACTGTAATAGCCGCTCTTCAGCATTGGGAGAGTTTAGGGGAAAGCATTTCAATAAAATCCCTCTTCAGTTGTAGGTTCAAATAGAGTAGGCCGAGTGTGTGTAATACAATTTACCAGTAATTTCCCTTCATGCCCTTTCGTGACGGTGTAATGGGGCTGATAAAAACGAAATAACCTTTATGGCATAGTGTGGATTAAATAAAAAAATAAAAAAAACATTTTGTTACGGCTATCGGGACTTTGGCAAAAAAAGTAAAATAGATAACACCTAGTGGGAAACGGTGGCACCTTATGATAAAACCTTTTTAAACCCTGGGCATTGTTATATCTGTAGCCCAGCTGACAATTATATGGATCTTATTAGGGCGTTGCAGGGCGAGTTTTAGTTCCGGTTCACGTACCTGAAACGCACTTTGTCTTTGTTTTCTGACTGGGAAATATTGAATTGAGTTTAACCTTGTATTTTATTGGTTATTACTTCCTGTCATGTCTGATATTGTTGCAGTATGTGTCTGGGGTCTGCTAGAGTTTTTTTATTTTCCAATGAGAATACGTTCTGGGTGAACTAAATAGGAAAAGTAGAGAGGAGAGTGGAAGGAGACAGTCTAGAGAGAGATTCCTTGAGGGAAGAACATTGCCGTTTGCCAGTTTATGGAAGTTTTTATGAATTTTAGAGTGATTATTTTTTCTCGACCTGAAATTTGCCAGTAAAGTGCCCAGAATGGATGAACAGCCAAGCTGGGGGTTGGGGGTGGGTGGGGGGTAGACCTGAAATGAAAGACATCGCATCCTCGGACGATCCCAAAAGTAAAGACGCTTGTAAAGGGCACCAGCAGTGCTAGGGGAAGTGTAGACAAAAAGTCTTTTTGGTGGATAGCGTGTTTTGAGTTTGGACTGTTTGGTATTTAAATGTTAAAACTGTCTGGGATAGAAGTTTCCTCAAAAGGGATTTTTTTTTAAGGGCATTATCATCAATTTTTTTTGCTGTCTTTCGTTTAGTTTAGAAGTTTGTCCTTGGCTGTGTTCAGTTTGTTGTCTAATTAACACATATGTAAATATCTCAGCGAAAAGCTCAGAACTTTGTGTATTGTTTGGAAGTGGTTATGATAGCTATGAGTTATGGGATGAGTACACGCGTATTTCTTGCCTTTGGTGGTGTTACTTTACACCGTGGTGTAATAACAATGAACAGCTGAAAAAGGTTTGAAGGTAAGACAGTTAAGACTCCTTTTCTTGTTAGACTAGTGGGGGCAGCATATGGTTATTAATTTGCATCAGCCTCCAGTTAGCTACTCACACATACTGACACAAACACCTCCACCGCAACATCATTGGCCACTGAATTATTTATTAATATTGTAATATTAAGCTGATTTTCCTTCTAATTTATGCAGGCAGCCTGGAAATCGTCATTGAGGAGGGATATTGTGGCTGATTCAGGCTTCTTCTAAGCACAGTAAGAGGCATCTGCCTCATCTCAAGGATTATGGAAATTTGTGAATGAGACTAAGGGTTAAGATTTAGATTTGAATGGAAGACCTGTGCATATTCTGCATGAAACCCTGTAAGAGTCAATACAGGGTTCAGTGAGAGTGTTGTCAGGAGGATGGAGCAGGACCACGCGTCGTTACTGAAAAAGATTTCAATATTTCATCACTCTGCACTCTTTGCATGCAAAAAACCGAGCCTTAATTGAAAAACTTAAAGAAAGAAATATGACTGGGAGTTTTTAGGATGGAACTGAAATGCATGCACCAGGCAATCAGGGACACAGTTATTCATTATCGTTGCTCGTTACTTAGACAGCAGTGGTCATGCTGCTTTGGATAATTGATATAAGCAAATTAATCGCATTTAAAATCTACTTTATTGCTAGAGGATTCTGGTACATCTTCCCTACAGTTAGGAAAAGAAAACATAATCAGCCAAATCCCATGGCTTTGTCTGCATTTGGGCCTGCTTGATAAAAAACATTAAGATGTTTTAAGATGTAATAGCTGTAATAATGAAAAAACAAACCTGAATGTCTGTTGTAGAACAGTGCTTCAGCAGTGTTGGGTCCTGAGTTTAATTTGAATCAGTATGGTTTAGATCTGGTGAAACAACGAGTTCGCTGTTTAAAAACGGTACCCCTCGGAGTAACTCAGCGAGGGGCCTCGGCTTGTGAGAAAATACGCTTAACGGTTACAGAGGGCTAATTCAGTCGGCATCTCGGCCCAGACACACCGCTTAGTGTCCAAAGACACAGTCTGCAGCATTGTGTTAGTGTTGAGTGTCTTTCCCTCCAGCGATGGGCTGGGCGTGCGAAAGTGCGAGCCCTTGTCGAAAGGCTGCGTTGTGTTGGACCAGTGCCGAGGTGGTGGAGAAGGCAGGGCCTTGGAGGGGGGTGTCTGTAGACACAGTGGCGTGTTAGGTCCGTGGGGACTGAGCGATGGAGGGGAACGCGGAGAAGAGGGTGTGACACAGCAGACGAGCAGAGGCCTTGGCAGGAGAGTTGAGGATGAGTTTTTTTAAGGGGTTTGTATATAATTGGCGGGAGAGTTGAGGATGAGTTTTTTTAAGGGGTTTATATATAATTGGCGGGAGAGTTGAGGATGAGTTTTTTAAAGGGGTTTGTATATAATTGGTGGGGGAGTTGAGGATGAGTTTTTTTAAGGGGTTTGTATATAATTGGTGGGGGAGTTGAGGATGAGTTTTTTTAAGGGGTTTGTATATAATTGATGGGGGGAGTTGACACCAGCTGGGTAGAGTTGCTGATCTGAAAGGGCTGAATTTGTAAGATTCCTCTGAGGTGGCGTGTGAAGAACTGGGTCAGCACCCCAGTGTTTAAAGAGGAAGCGAGCGTGTTCTCAGTGGGATGAAAAGCGTTATTGCATGTTGTGAAATGTGGGCAATAGAAAGAAATGAGTCAGACATTGGTTCTCAGAGGCTACTGGGTTAATGACGCCGCGTGTGTATAGAAAACAGCATGTGGGTAGGTGCGAATTCAAACAGTGTGATAATCTGTTGGAAATCCCCTTGGTGAAATAGTCTTAAAAAGCAACTGATGTATCCTTTACACTCTGTGTTTATCTTGACTTTAGTTCAGTATTTTATCTCATCCTGAGTTGTCCTGTCTGAGCTGACATTTAGCACATTTGTGATGAATTTCAGTAGAAAGCCCATCATGTTGTAGCTACACTGGGCTTGTTTTATCTCTGAATCTGAAACTGAATCAGAATCAGTCTGGCATATTTTGTATGCCCAACAGGCCCAGCAGGTCAGACGTAAAGAAATCCATTCTCTAAACCCACCATTACATTGAATTTGGATATTGTCATAAAGAACGGCCGTTATCAGCCTCGACCCCTCTGTAATTGGATCAGATGCATTATCACCCCAAGACACAAAAAAAATGTGGTTTATGACATCCTCGGAATAATGACGAGTTTGACAGGAGCGATTAGCCAGCTGATCCCAGCTTTCCTCGCTGTAGCAATCTCCGCATATCCATCCTAAATCACATGCAAGTTTAATTAGCCTCAAGTTCAGCTTTGCTTGTACGCATGAGCGTTTCCTGTTTGAATCCCACATCAGAATGTCTAATTTATCTGTTCTAATACGTTTCTCAAATGTACGTTTTATCTCAATTTTAATCAAATCAAAGAATTTATTTAAAACCTATTTTGCTCAAAATGAATATTATGTAAAATTTATTTATTCATACTAAAAGCTTTGTATGAATTTCCAGCAGACAATGGACATTTGTTATATGATTATTTCTGCCATGTTTGGCTTGTAGATGATTAGGGGTTTGAAACATTTCGTTTTTAATACCAAACCATTCTGTAGAAAATGAAGAATGTTGCTCTTTTCTGAGTTTTTCTGAAAAAGTCATTCCATAATAATTTCCAGTTTTCATTTTGGTTACATTTAACAAGCTTATAAGTAAGTATGGAAGGAACTATAATGAATATTAGCTGTGTAGCACACCGGGGCGCATCCGGTCCAGGAGCAGTCAAACACAGGGAGGTGGAGTGCCAGTTTAAGGCTTTTACTTTAACTTTTTAACTTTCTTTTCCACCCAAACGCAACATAAGACAAAAATTCAAACACATAATCCTCTTTGGGATAAAAACTGAAATAGAAGTTGTGTCTCTTGGCACTGCTGGGAAAGGGGTGATGACCCCACCCAAGTTGGTCATTGCGGGTCACTGGGCAGGGCAGAAGCAGCAGACCCTCTGGTTCCCTGACTGGTGATGTCAGCATTTGGCCGCCCGCTGGGTTGGCAGGTGAGTGCCCCCGGTAGCGTGTTGGCAAACCGCCCTCTGGGATGGGTGGGTTTTTATGGACCACCCACTGGATTACTGAGTCTCCCCCTGGCCACGGGGCAGCCGGGAACTGCGGACAGTCCATCGAACCTGTCTGGCGGCGATCGTTCAAACCGTTTGGTCACGGGACAGACAGTCTGGACAGGGAGGCGATGGTGGCAGCCTGTCCCAGAACTGCCTGTGGCCTCGTAATGCACGTTGGACCGCCTGTGCTTTTGTTCATGATTGTTTGTACAAGTGTGACACCACCTGCCTCTGTGGTGAAAGAGAGGCCTGGGTGTTTTGTCACCTGGCTTACACAAACAAGCACAAAACCGCAAGCAATTACGCAGAGGTAAGAGACAGAGAGACAGAGGCATAGAGCACGCAGCCTGATAGAATTGTCATTGCTGCAGACCCATGCTCGCACGCACTGGAACAGGGCTTCTAATTGGGATGCTGTCACCCAGTTGGGTGCAGGTGGTATTTAGGTCCCCTTCTGAGAACCGGCTAAACGAGTGTCAGAAGGGACCTGCACTCTAAACGGCACTTTTCCCCCGGAACCGTCACAAAACTACCAATTTGGTTATTTATCCAATACATTAGGGGTGTTGTTTTTGTTTGTTAAAAAGGAATTTCTGTTCTGTCTAGACCCTGGGGAGTGCAGAGTTTTCTGATGCTCTCATTTCTCAGAAAGATGTTTCTTGAAAGTCATTTCCTCCCCTCGGTTCTCAAATCCTCACTCTAACACTTCCGTGTGAATGCATGAGTGCGAGTTTGTGTTTGCTTTTAGACCGTTTTTTCTAACTCTGCCCTCGGTAAAATGTCCTCTCCTTGTCAACCACCTGTCTTTTTTCCGATTATGAATTTTTTTCGACTGGAACCACAGGTAAAAAGCGACAGGAATATAGCCCTGCCGACAATTTTTGTCAATTGTTTTAAATGTCTTCCTCCTGTGTTTAAATATTTGTGTATATCGGGTTAGGTTATTGTGTTCTGCGTGACGCAACTGTTGACACTTTGATTTGATTGATTGATTGACACTTCTCTAAAGGAATGAAAGTTCATGATGGGTAGGCAGTGAGCCCAAATGGACTACACAGTCTCTGTGTGATGTGAGAACTCGGGTTAAAAAATTTCGGAAAACCGCTGGCTACTTACGGCTTCCGCTGAGAAGTGTTTTGTCATCAGCGCTCCTCTTCCAAAGGAACCCCCGCCACACTGACGCCGGGGCCAGGGGTCACCATCTGCCTCCGGCGTCTGGTACAGTCGCACAGCTGCCGCTGCCGCCAGAGGCCCGTCCAATCCGGCAGGCTACTTAAATGTCACCGCAGCGGGCTCTGGGCACGTGCGGCCGTTAAATTGCTCCGGCCGACAGAAGGGGACATCTCTAAGACAGATCGTGCACCTTCAGTCTCCAACATCTTCTGTGACCCTTATAGCTGTGATAAGAAACAGTCATTTCATCCATGGTCACTCTTTCATTCAGCAGTCCACGTATCTTCAGATATTAATGCCCCACACATCCAGGGTCATAGACAATGCAAGGTAAAGGGATTATATGGGATCAAAACCTTTTTATTTATTTATTTTTTTACACGCTTTTGTGATTTTCTGTGGCAATCGATGTTCTGTTTTTTTCAAGACAGGTAAAAGGACACTGACCCAATCAACATTTTCTCTTAGAGCTCATACATCTCATAGGCTGGACGTTTATAGGAAGCAGAGATTAGAGATATAATTGGCTAGATCAATCCTTGATTCTGTCACATAAAACTGTTCTAAGGAAAAGCTGTTACTTCAGCTCTCTAGATTCAGGAAACTGCAGGTTCATTGTGTGTATGTGTAGCCAGAAGGTTTCGCATGCTGGGCTTAACTGAAAAGAATAAAAATTCTAGACGCAGAAAAGTGGAAAAGTTTAGCCACTGTTTTTAAAAGCTCTTTTTCTGAATTTGTTGTATCAGCTAGGATGCGGTTGTCCAAGCAGATGACATTGACCTTGGCAGTTCTTAGAAAAGTCAGAAGTAAGGCGCTCACTGTCCTCTACGATGTGCACTAAGCACAATCTCCCCAGTGTACAAGTACAGTACAACATGTGAGGAGATAAAATCATTGATTAATAAAAGAAGAGATAAGATTAACCACACCTTCTTGGCATAAACATAAATCAAACAGATCCAGGATCTGATACAGACCTGTCGTTATTCTTAGGGAGGCGTTATCTGGCGTAAGCTCCGTATCGGACGTATTGCTCTGTGGGGCGATTTTATATTCATCTCATCGTGGTGGGTCGCTGAGATGTCTGCATGAAGCAAATTGGCCGCAGCTTTTCCCGCGTTGGCCGCAGGTAAGCGCCGTGAGCCTTATTATTACAGGCCTTATTATTACGCTGCATTACCTGAGCACAATAGATCCGGCTTTATGTCTGCTTGTTGGCTCTCCATTTGTGCATACAGTTTTGCGTACCCATTTTAAGCACCTTGCCCAAGTGCACAATCCACCTTAGGATTGGCACTCATAACAATCTGGACGCGGGAATTTAACCACTAGTCCACACTAGTCACCGCCTTCTCCCGCACACCTGCAGTGCGGATCTGACGTGGGGAGGAGCTGACTGCAGATGCAAGCATCAGTCTTGGAGGAAAAGCAATGGTGTGAAAGGGAGCAGCCTAAAGCGGCTTCGCTCTCACCTGATGGTCTGACTAACGAAGGTCCACGCCGCGCGGCTGAGGTTTGCATTGAGAAAACCTAATCCCGCTCCAGCTACAGGCACTTATCATGCTAGGTGCATCAGTGGGAGAGCTTTTCCTCATTTGGTTAATCTCTCTGGAAAGGGCTCTCGTCCTCATCTGGCGCTGATTTTCCAGCCACCGCGAAGCGGTGCTCTTTTCAGCGTCTGTGTTGCGCAGCGACTAAAACCGATGTCCCTTTGCTGGCCGAGCGTCTGCATGGGATCTTCTAAAGACCAGCACTTGGGAAGCCGTGGCCTAAAGCACTGCGGACATTGCCGCGCTTTTGGTCTGGAAGGGTGTCTGAGCTTTGCGTGGGCTGCGGCCCTGCGCTCCATCAATCTCCTGACTTAGACGGGCTATTGATTTCCGATTGCCACGTCGCCCCTCTGTGCCACAGGAAGTGTCTCCTCGTTTGGACCCTGGCTGTGTACTGCCGCCGCGTCGCGTCTCGCTGTAAAGCACCGTCATGAGGGTGGAGACCTGTCAGCGCTCTTTATGAAGAGAGATTTCTTTTGTTGTTTATGGGTTTTTTTGGGTGGAAAATTGGAATTTAATTAATTCAAACTGCAAACATTTTGAGTAATTGAAGAAAATGATGGAGGAACACAGTATAGGAGATCAAACACAGCATGGTCTCCAGCTGTTTAGTTTGTGAATTAAGAATAAACTTTGATGACGCTTGGTTTATTTTTCCTTGCGGGCAAACTTTTTATTTCTCAGTAAAATAAATGTTGTCCCTCGATTTTTTTTTTTCTCCCTCTGGTAGGTGTGGGACGTCGCAGAGAGATGGATAGGAATTTGACCTATATTGCGGTGAGACCTGAGAAACTTTTGAAGAGCTTCGGGAGGTCATGGGCATAGTTTTGAATTACAGCTGATGGGTTGGCTGATAGGAGAGCTCGGGGATCTCTCAGCATATTTTTGAAAAATATGTGTGTTTGCGGGAAGATAAAAATCACCCTGCTCTGCCAGGGGAGCATTTTGGGAGACAGTGGTTCCAGATAAACAGCAGGATGATAGCAGGGTTAACGATCTGGGTTGGGTGAAGAATGCCATCAGACCCTGTGACGGCAGTAGATAGGGCTGACCTAAATTCGCAGCTTGCACCTCTTCCTTTTTGTGCGTCTGGGTGCATTTCTACCGTGGAAACGGACCGCACGCAGCATCAGTTCATACAAATACAAAGCGCCGTTTACCCTGCTTATCCTAAAATGTCATCAAATTGTGGGATTTTGAGGCTTTATCAGTGGATCAGCAATTTATTGTAAAGAGCAACACTTGTTATTAATTGGAACAACTATAAACTGCATGTTTTGAGTATATTTAAGTTTTCAAAGTATCGTTGCTGAGAAAATAAACGTGCTAATGTTAGCTATATGAAACCTTCCGTTAGTGTTGATTTGTTTTAGCAAATCTAAGTTTCCCACTATAAATTTAGTCTTAGTTACTGTAGGCGCCTAAGATTCGTTAAGGTGCCTTCATATTAGCATAGTTACGCAACTCACCGATTTAAGTTAGATTTATGAGATTTCGGTAGCCGAGTTTATTTACACGCCGCCCAAGCACTTCAGAAGAGAAAAGTTTTGTTCCTTCCTTAAACCTCAGGTGACCCAGCACTTTTCTGTTGGCTTATTGCTAATTCTGGCCCTGTGATAAACATCCCTCCGCCGCAGCGGTTTACTCTTGTGGGACGTTCAAGTGCAGTTCCCAGGCCGCTTAAGTGCAGGGCTCAAAACCATGATGGAGTAATTGGCTACGCATGCCATTTGTGAAGCTGTCCAGCTTAAAAAAAAAGAAGTATTTATATGGGCCGAATTTTCAGGTTTTAAATCTGCTTCCTGAAAAAAAGGCTTCGCTACCCTGGTTGGAAACCGTGGAATTCTACGAGGAATCCAAGGGAGGCGGTGACAGCAAAGAGTAAATAAAGAGTTTCCCTGCCCCACCTTCGTTCCGCTTCCGGTCGGGCCAAAAGAGATTGAGAAATTTGTAAATACTGACAACGGTCGTTTGTGAGTGTTGCATCTGCTGAGCAAAATGAAGGCCTGATGGACCTTGCATGGCCTGATGGACCAGAGGCGCTCCCTGTATTTAGTGATGTGGCTGGGGACAGCGACCATGGGCTGGGGGTTGATGTTCCTGTAGGCTAAGCTGAGCTGAACGGCAGCAGTGCCAGGAAGGAGCGGGGAGGGAGGCGGGGAGGGAGGGCGCTGTGAGAAGCATAACTGCCAACAGTGGAAAGTTCAAAGTCGCCGTTTAATTAAATGACGACAGAACCTCTAACTGCTCCACAGGGAGCGCAGGAGCCAGGGGATGGGGCTGGTTGGAAAGGCTAAATAATTTCGCGGCCAGTCACCTCGCATCCTGTTATCGTCTCCCTCTCTATTATCGCCTTTAAACATTTACTCTGAGATTGCCCAGCTTTGGAGCACAGACAATGGGGTGCTTAGGGAAGCTGGAGACAGCCTCTGTGGCAGTGAGAGGTCACTCTCAGTAGCTGTCTGAACTTTGTCACATCCAACCCGACTGACATATGCAGACCACTACAAGCCCACCATCTCCAGTGAAAGTAAAACGGCAGCGCGGATGACTCCAATTCATCAGCGATTTCCAGGGTCAGAAAGTCACCAGCCTGGTCTCCCCTGCCACACATGCTGTCAGCTGGGTAACCATGAGACATAATGTACGTGCCAACATCAGAGCCCATTTGCACCTCCATCAAGGTAGAGTGAAGACAGCCGCCTGGCGTGTGTTAAATATGTGGGCGGCGGGTCACCTCCGCTCACCCGCTCTCTGGAGCTCCGTGATTAACGCCTGCAGTTCGAAACGTTCACCGGGAGCACCTGGACGCGAGCGAGCGACTGTCACCCAATGAGCGCATTTGCGGACCGGGTGACGGCGGAGTTAAGCGACCAGACGTAGTTTAGCAGTGTACCACAAAGGAGATGTTTGGACTAGGGTGAAGGGTAAGCACCGCCGGCGCTGGGGAGAAATGCAAGAGGGATCCGGTGCTGAATGCTACGGTGTCCTGGCAGGCCGCACAGCAGGCTTACTGCTGATATCCCAGTCCCTGACAGGGTTCACGGGCTGAAAAGCGATAAAGCTAAAATGCCATTCACTGGAGGGGGAAAGATTTACGGTACATACATTTTTCCCCTTAGAAGCAATGGGAATTATCGGCAGAAACGTATTTTAGTGATATGAATAGTAATGCGAATTATTATTACCCAGGCCTGAATGTTCCAATAAGTTTGCAGGTTTAGCTGACGCTGAAATTCTAAAAAACCTAAAGTTTTTAGGTGGGACGAGGCTCCCTGCATGCCCGACACTAGTGGGTTTGATTTGTGGCCGTGAGTCAGGTCACACCGTGCCCACGAGACGCCGAGCTGCTTGACCGCGCTCGCCCAGACAGGCGTCCATTCGTCTTCCCTCACCGCCGTGGCTTAGCCTGTCTGTGGGCACCGCGGTGAGTGGGCTGAGGTGAGAAAGCATTTACAAGACGGGGAACTGTGATCACCTCAGACTCCCTTTCCTGCAGAGTTGAAAATTAATTTTGAGGATTTGCGAGGGGATGAAGAGGGCATGATAAACCGGGCAGCACGGTTGTTAAAGTGCAAATATTCATAGAGTGCTCTTTAATAACCGGCTGTGTCTCCTGAACTCATTCCTGTTCTTTTTCCTTTCCCGTTTGGGTGCTGACCGTGGTCCTGACTGACTCTGCCTTTGCCTTCCTGTAGGTAAGTCCACTTTAATTTCCTATCTGTGAATTGCAGGTTGGTACATGCTCAGCCAATCCGATTCCAGTCCTTTTATAGGGGAGCCAGCATCACAGGCCCCAGAGGTGTGAATATTGTTTTCGTTTTGGGGGGGGCTTTGGGGTCATGCAGGCCCATACTCTACAGAAGAGATGGTGGTAAATCCGATATTCAAATACCAGTAATAAAAATGATGAGCTGCAATTTCGCTGCTGACTTTACATGTGAGAAGTGTATGGTGTGGACGGTTGAATGCATGTGGCAGCATGAAAAGAGGAGAATGGCACGTTTCTTAAGCCTTTAGTTCATGTAAATTACAGTTGACCAATGATTCATTTATGAATTATGATTACATTGGTCACTTATACAGTTTTTTTTTGTGTGTTTTCAAGAGTGGGGTTGTTTTCTGGTTGGTGTTTTTTATTTGAAATGTGGGAAACGGGGAGTTTTAAAATCCATTTATGATGAATGAACATACCCCATCTGCCATGTTTTCAGTCATATCTTCCAGACTAGAACAGCTGTTACATCAAAAAAACAGCTACTAATTAAAAGACATTACAGAGCCCAGCTCAAAAGTCTGGTTTTTAATTAGAGACAGCACTGAAAGAGAATGCGTCTCTGTCTTCTTACGGATTTGCTCATTACATGAAAGCTTTAGTATAATGAACGCAATAAGCCATGCAGGGATGTTGATTGGAATACACTCTTAAGGTTTGTTTACAAGCCGATGAAATGTAATGGACACGAAGACAGATGCAATGTTACATATAAGTTGCTTCTTGTTCAAAATAACAGAAGTCGATCTGTCCAACGATCTTCAAAACAGCTGCAAAAAACTGTTATTTTACTAATTTGATGACATTAAAAATAAATATCTTTATAGAGGAACTAGAAGGATTGAACAGCCCTTGTTTTGTGAATCTGATGATCTATGATGCTGTACATATGTTGTTTGATCAATTCAACACACCTGCTGCCGGCCGCAGAACTGAGCCAGGCCTCATCCAACCCTCAGTCAGTTCGATTGATTTTTTTGGTTTTTGTCGAGAGAAAGAGCAGTAGGCATTTTGCAGGGGGTTTGCGGGGGTGCAGTTACACTTTGTGGGCCCAAATTAAGACTGGCGATGGCTCTCTGTGATACTGACACCACAGATAAACAGCCGACGGGCGGCTTTTGTCACCCGCACTGCAGAGTGGATTATGCGCTTCTGCTTGGTATCAATATTTCACAGACCAACCATTTTAATCTCATACGGTATCTAATCATAGCGCGAGCACAAGCCCCAAAAACGGTTCCAATTCCAATGGAGGGATTTTACATGCCTCTTTATGGTATCAATAGTTCTCCCATCACTTATTTTTCTAAGGAGACTCAGAGGGAAAAGTGGTTCTCAATGCATAGGATTTTTTGTAAGAAACGAACACATAAGGATATAATCGATACAGGAGTTTAATAAGAGCTGGCAGCTCGTTGGACCAAACATACTGCCGGAAGAGTTTTGCTGATAAGTGCGCTGAATTACGCCGAAAACAAACAATGTAACCGCGATGCTGCCAAATTGGTCCTTGAGAACATGAGGGTTGAGCTGTGTCTCGGAGAAATTGTTGGTTTTGGCAGATAATCAAGGGCCACTCACAATGAAGTAAGGGATTAAAAGGTAATGAAATCCCCAGCATTCAAGTGCCGTTCAATTGCCTTTTCTCTCCAAAGCCCTGAACCCCTTTAGCGCGTTACGTAAAATTCTGCAGATTCCCCAATGCCTCTTTCAATTTGTATGTATGCAGAAATAAAGAAAATTATTTGAAGAGTGAATTGGGAGGTTAACTTCAAGGGCCGGGACATTTGTATTAAAAAAAAGGGCTTACGTAGAGAAATCATTAATAAACAGTTTTCCTCAGTACCATTATTCAGAATTTTTGTTCGTGAGCCATATTTTTGGTTAATCGGATTTAAATGGTTCTCAGACAAACACAGCCTACATTTTGCTTCTGCCTACTGCTGATTCCAAATTGCAGGGGTTGTTGATTGTTTTCGGGGGCCAGACCAGTTTTGAAATTGACCATAATGGTACTTCATATTCTTATGGACAGGCAAGTCCCGTTAATAGGGTGGTTCCCTGTTGTCCCGTTTTGAAGTTAGTGTTAACTCTCTCCATTATTCTTTTTCATGAAAATCACGGCAAACTTGTAAACTTGTCAGGTGACAATTGAAATCTAAACGATAAGACCGTTTTCTGCAATGGGGAATCATTAAATGCACGTCTGAAAGGCTCTAGAATATCAGCCACATTTGACAATGGTCAGCGGAAAACTTAGTCGCGCTCGTTTGTGTGTGGCTCGTTATTTTTTTTAATTAAATATGTTGTCCACGAGAAGCTGTAATTATATAAGATGTAATGGTTTCTCTTTCAGTCTTATTAGCCCGCAGGCCACACGGTTTCTGTTTTCGCTCTGCAGGCCACACAGTTTCTGTTTTCGATCTGCAGTCCACACGGTTTCTGTTTTCGATCTGCAGTCCACACGGTTTCTGTTTTCGATCTGCAGTCCACACGGTTTCTGTTTTCGCTCTGCAGGCCACACGGTTTCTGTTTTCGCTCTGCAGTCCACACGGTTTCTGTTTTCGCTCTGCAGGCCACACAGTTTCTGTTTTCGCTCTGCAGTCCACACGGTTTCTGTTTTCGATCTGCAGTCCACACGGTTTGTGTTTTCGATCTGCAGTCCACACGGTTTCTGTTTTCGCTCTGCAGGCCACACGGTTTGTGTTTTCGATCTGCAGTCCACACGGTTTCTGTTTTCGCTCTGCAGGCCACACGGTTTCTGTTTTCGATCTGCAGTCCACACGGTTTCTGTTTTCGATCTGCAGGCCACACGGTTTCTGTTTTCGATCTGCAGACGTCCCACTTCACAGCGCTGCATGCCTGCAGGGTTCTCGGGAAGTTGTTAGGAGCATTTGGTGCCAATTGTGCCTGGGCCACAATTAACAAGTTAGCCGAAATAGAAGCGGCCAACTCCAGCTAGTGGGGCTCAGTCTGTGCTCCGGCAAAGCCAGCTCATCTGCATCTTCTTATACATTTATTTAATTGAATATCTGTTCTAATTAGCCAAAATATTTTGTTTAAGGCTGGTTTGATAGTATTAATATGAATATGAATTCACATTAAGGTATTTGCTATTGGGTTATTGGAATGTTAAATGAACTGTGTGCACCCGGCGTTTTTGCTTTAGGCTGAGATGAGGAAATGTAAGCAGTTTGGGTTGCAATCATAGTGCTTCGCTGCTCCCACCGGACATAAACCTGCACGCTTAAAACTATGCAAAACAATTCGTACTCCCAACATTACAGAGGGTGTTATCAGAGTATGACCCTGTCTTGGACCGCTGGCATGCAATCAACAGAGACGCGTATTTTTAATCTGTGGTATGCAGCTGCTTCAAAACAATAATTAGTGATCGTGGCTACATTTTGTTTAATGGTGTTATAAATGTACATTAGTACCTCTAAATCAATTGTTTACACAACTTATTTAATGATGGATGGTCACATGTTGGTTCATTCTTCTGTGAGTTCCTGTTGTCTAATCAAGTCAGGTACCACTCATAGTTATGTGTGAATTGCACTAGGCATCTCTATATAAAGTATGTGGAAAGCTGATTCACTTTTCTCCACTAATGGAACCCAATGTGGCCAACATGGCATTAACATTTCGACGTATATGATTCTAAGAATCCAGAAATCAATAACCGTTGTAGCCTAGATCTCTAGTTTGTAGCAGATATCGTTGTTATCAATGGGAATTGTTTTATTCCTTTGTGAAATGAGGGCAGAGACATGTCGTCATTGCTGACCTTTATGAGGAGTCGAACTCCGGTCCAGTCCTTTAACTTTTTTCATGAAATGACTGACCAATTAAAAAAAAAAAATTATTCTGGACATTGTTTATTCCAAAACTCCTTTATTTATCGTGGCGGTATCTATTAAAGAATGAAATAACCCTTAGATAGATAATGGGTTTCAGTAAAAATCAACAACATATTAGTGCATGAATAGCCTTTCTTCTCCTTATTTTATTAGAATTTACTATCCTGTTTTATGGCACTGAAAAGCCATCTGACCAGAGTGAAGGAAAGGGAGAAAGATGGATGCTGATCGCATTAGAAGTTGCACGCAAGAATGACTTTCTTGTTATCTAAACCCGAACAGTATCACAAGCCTTAAATAACCTTCAAATGCATGAAGAAGTGCTCCATACTTGCCTAATGTATTGAACGACCAGGGAAGATAAAGGGAAATAACACTGGCATATGGGCTCCACTTGGGAATTGGTGTTTTTAGTTTATATTTTATATATTGTGTATATATATATATATATATATATATATATATATATATTATATTGTATGTTGATCGTTGGGGAAAGGGACTGGGGAAAAATCTATTTTATTATACACATCGGCCCTTAATTTCTAATTGTGTTGTTTATTACTGTTTTATTACTTTATTACTTGGAGTTGCATTTATATATATATATATATAACAAAACATATAAACTTTTAGGCCACCTGCTCTGGGTTTATGGTTAGGACCAGCAGTGTCCTTTTGTGCTGGTTTCGTTCGACACTCTGTTGGGACGACAGCATCGTTGGCAACCACGACAGGTAGGGGTATTGAAGAAGAAATCTAAAGTGCCCTTGTCACTGTTTCATCAATATCTCCCCTGACTGCAGTGCCTCCACACCCCCCAGGGGGCATTGTGTGAAGCCCACATCTGAGTTCTCCCTCTCCGCTGCTTCTCACTGATACATTACTTTTAGCGTTCTCAAGTCTGGGCCGTGTGACCTTGTCGCTACACATCAGTCACGCGGAAAGGGAAGAGAGAGAGAATTTCTTAAATTTAGCTCACTGTGCAACACAACCAGCCATTAGTTTTGGGAGGAAAAGAAGGGAATGATTTCATTAGATATTCACCTTTCTTTTTTTTGTTGTTTGTTTTGAAAAACGCTTCAGTCCTGTACTTGGAATGCATATTATGCCTTCATCAGTTTACTCAATTTGGCAGGCTTTTGTGTAAAGTGCTTTACAGCGCATTGGTAAATTTTACGGGCAATGTGAAGCACAGCGCTGGTGAAACCATACTGAGCTCAGTCTGTGCGCCAATTCATCTACTTTAATTCAACATCTGTTCAGTTCCAATTAGCCAAAATATTTTGTTTAAGGCTGGTTTAAAAATGTTCGATTTACACAGAACAATACGGAGCTGTTCACCATAGCGTAAAACTATGATCTAATCCGGTTATTTTTAGTCTGTGTATTAATGTCAACCGTGCCACCATGCGTCAGGCAATACACACTTATGTGAAGTTAATTTCAGCTATGTTTTATATGCAAATGGTTGGGAAACGCAAAAAATGTTATCCTCTTGCAAAAGTGTCATATCGCGTTAGCATTTACTCCTCCGAAATTGCAGGGGGGTCACATATAGTAACAGGTTTATAATTAGCCACCAGAAGATGAGTCCTGTGCTGGCGGTTGATGGTAATCCTATCAAATGACTGGGGAAGTAAATCGTCCTCACGCTGTCGACACTCTGTGGTTTGTTTTTGTCTGTGCAGTTACTTTTTAATGAGTTTCTATTTTGATGAAGATGTTCTGTTAATTATAACAGCAAAATAATAGACGGCGGTGCCCAAATGTTTAATTTAGGATGTGGCACCCACTCTCCCATAATTACAAAAAAGCGACCCTAGTGCCAAAAGTGAGCCTGCAGTGCGTAGCTCTTTGAAAATAAAACAGCAAATTATAAACAGCTGATATAGTAAGAGTTTTACATGGTTTTGCAGGCAGCTCTGTGTACGGACTGATTTATTGAACTCCTGCACTCATTGACTCAGATGAGAGATCTCGTTATTTGGTGTCACTTCATGGCAGACGGTTCAAAGGCCTTCTTTTCAAACTACCTGAAACGTGTCAAAGGTCTATTCAAGTTTCCGACATCAAACTTTCATTTTCTTATATTTTTATGAGGATCTAGGAAGGTGAAAAACACCTTTGATCCCAGAATCCCTTATTTTTCACTCAAAGGAAACTATTTTGCCGTGATTTTTTCTTCTCTCGTGCAGATTGGGATTGAAAGCTGTTGCACCCTGCATATGATCAGTCTGTTTTCCGGCACTCTTAAATAAAGGTGAGCCAGGCACCTTAGAACTTACACGCTTAAAAGAAGGAAAAGGGTGGGTAGCTTTAGCCTGTACTTTAATTATTAGCTTATTTATTTAGTTATTCGTTAATTAATTCGTTTATTCATTCGTTTTGGGGTTGTACTTTAAAAAGTCCCGGGTCTCTGTAGAGTTTGAAGTTATCCTCGTGCTCACTTGGGTTTCCTCAGGATACTCTGGTTTCCTCCCACAGTCCAGACTTCTTGCAGGATAGATGAATCAGAGACAAAATTGGCCCTGAGTGTGTGTGTGAATGTGTGTGTGTGTGTGTGTCTGTCCGCCTTCTCTCCTGCCCTGAAATGGGCTGGCATCTTGTTCTGATTGCACCCTGCCTTGCGGCCTGTGTCTGGCGAGTTTGGCTCCAGAGATCCCCTGAATTGCATGAGTGGTTGCGGAGAATGAATGAATGAATAAATGAATGAATTAATGAATGCTTTTTTTTTTTTTTTTTTTTAGCTCTAAGCTTAGAATACGCATACCAGGTCTCTGTGGCTTTGAGATTGATGTTCATTCAAACAAAATGGAAATACAACAACAAAAAAGCAAAAGACATTTAGCCTGCATCCAAGATTTTTTTAGTACGTGCAGAAGAAGCGGCACAGTTGTTATGGCTCTGAGACTTTTAACCTTAAAGAATTGTGATTCATCTCCGTTCCACTCATTTACCCATCTAACTTTGGCTATGGGGCACTCTGACAGAAGTTTCCGCGATTAAAAAGGAAAAAGAAAAGTCCCCCGGGCAAGTCAGTTATTTTTTTTAATGAGATCAGTTCTTGTTTGAAATGTATTCATAAATAAGTTAGACTAATATAAGCAAAGACTAATATGACATAAAAGTAATCGTGTTTGATCCTATTATACATACGGTGATTTATTTTGTAACCAGCATCTAAACCGCACTGTTATTTGGAAGACAAGGACGTATATCTTTTTATATGAGTTTTGTCACTGACAGGCCATCCGTTTGATGTTGAAACATAGCTTCTGTGGAGCTTGCCTTTGTTTCCTCCCTGCAGTGGCAAAACTCCACGCTCTCTACCATTCCTCTGAAATTATCCTCTGAGAAGAACTCAGCTTTGAAGAAAGTGCAGGGGGGTAGAGAGTGCTAAAGAGTGCACTCAAATTTACATTTTATTGCTGGCGAAAGAGTGTCCTGTCCTTCTTATCAGAAGCTCAAACGGTTTTAGTGAAGCACATTAGCTCATAAAAATCCCCGTTGTCCTTGGCAGAAAGAACCGCCACACGAATTAAAGAGAGTCCGGCGCTCAGTTATTATTCCTAATTCTGCAGTTTCATTTCCTCGCTGTGTCCCTCGCAGTGAGCAGACAGTTTCAAAGAATGACGGAGAGAAAGAGGGATTTAACGGAGAAAGGGATGCGAATGGGAGAGAGAGAGAGAGAGAGAGAGAGAGAGAGAGAGAGAGAGAGAGAGAGAGAGAGGCACACAGAAGAAAAGAATGGGTAAGAGCAAAAGAAAGAGAGGAATGACTGAGTGGTATGAAATGCCCCCCCCCCCCCTTCTCTCTCTGCAGAAGACTAAAAAGGGCGCAGTCAGCAGAAAGGGCTATTTCGGGAAGCTGTTTTTGTGATTTCGCGTTTGTACCCCTTTGTCTGCCTTGGCCTCTTAGTTCAGTGTTTAGTGATGGGGATTCTTTTTCTTTCCCTCTGTAGAACCATGCCTTAAAGTTACAAAAAGGTACGAAACACTGATGCGCTTGGTCTTTCGCGGGACGTTAAAAAATGTTGTCCTCAAAGCCTTGCATTTGAATATTGCTGAGAGCAATATTTGTTTCTGTCCCACTGTGCACTGGGCTAAACCGTGTTTTTAAGTCACCGAGGACAGACAGAAAATTACGTAAGCCTTCAAAATCCAACTCTTTAAATAGCAAAAGACGATGTCGGTATTAAGTTCAGCTAAAAAAAAATTTCTGTTGAGAAGAAACATTTTCTGATTTTATGCAACCGAGTTTTGAACTGCAATAAATGCCTGACTGGCTTTCTAATAATGCATATTCACGGTCATTGCCATGGGGGGGGGGGGGGGGGGTTTT
>JAOVYW010073969.1:0-19058 GCA_025775045.1 Hiodon tergisus
CCCCCCCCCCCCCCCACAAGACGGGCCTTGTTGGTAGCGGTTCTCCGCGCTAAATCAGGGCACAGCGGGGTCCGTTTTGGATATTCGCTCGTGTGAGCTCTGGGGCCGGTGAGCGCACCCGGGAACACATCCAAAGCAGAAGCATGCAGGATTGTTCTCACTGGGACAGCGGAAATGGTCATTCGGGCGGGAAACGGAGAACAAGTAGCAGGGTTCTTCCGTGCCCCGGCAGGCAGACAGACAGACCGAGGGGGGTCGCTTCAGACTGGGTGGATTGTTAAAACCATCGCACCCTCCCGATCCCCACAGTCACGGAGGCCACTGAAAAAACGCTTCAGATCGGGCGCAATTAATCTGGCTTGGATTTCGGGAGAAAGGGAAAGACGGGTTGCGACCACATCGGCCGGGCCTAATCAGGGCAGAGGCGACAGAAACGGGCGCCGCCGCTGTTCCCAAGGCAGGGATTCGGGAGGATGATTTGTCCACTCTGCAGGGTCGAGGCACGGCGCTCAGCTAAACGGGCTGACGATACTTCCTGTCCCGTCTAGCCTGGAGAAAACGCCCGGAGCGAAGCGTCAAAGGCCTAAACTACGCCTCTCGCAGCCTAGTGGCCCATTGGACTGTAGAGGAGAGAGGCCGGGAAACCGAGCACTGTGGAAAGGATGTTGAGTTTGTTTGCCCGGCCACGTGGCTCGCGGGTAGCCCAAGCCAAGCCAACCCCAGTGCCGAACTAAGGAAGACAGAAGGAACGTAGGGACTCGGAGCCATCACAAAGCTGTAGCAGAGGGCCACAGGGCCACAGAACGGCGGGGCCAAAGAACGGCGGGGCCACAGGTCCACAGAACGGCGGGGCCAAAGAATGGCAGGGGGCCAAAGAACGGCGGGGGGCCGCAGCTTTTCACATTTGTTGCCAGTTGTCCATTTGACAACCAATTGGTCAAAGCACAAAGAGCAGCACCAAGCACCAAGCTGCTCCTGACAGCCCAAACAGAGTGAACAGAACAAACAGAACGGGGAATTCGGGCCTCCTGGGTCACAGCCATTCCATACCCGCCACCCCCCGCCCCCTTTCAGGTAACTGACGGAAAGGTATTTATTTTCTAATTATCAAATAAATCCCACTCTTCCTCTGTAGCTCAGCGTTTACACAAATCAGGAAGCAGGGATTAGCGAGAAGTGCTGCACTCAGATCCGGAGGCCTGCAGGAACTCTCGCTGTGCGACCCCCCCATCCCGGACGCCCTGACTCAGCCCCCCCTTCACTACCACAATGCACCTTGTTTCACCAGAGAGCCCAAAGTGATCCAGATTTACACAGCCAGACAGAAACGGCTAAACGGATTTGTGAAAGTTCTGTGTGCACCGTAGCCGTTTACACCGTTATTGGTAAAAAAACGCTGTAGTTTCGGACCGAGAATGAATAAACCTTTTGGGCCCACAGGTTTCTCGGGATAGAAGCTCTGCGGTGACGGGGCGGTTAGAACCTAACCCGTAGAAATCGCGCGTCGGGGACAGCAGTGAAAAGCTGGCTGCCTGCATTGGCATTATCTCACCTCCCGAGCACTCCCACCCCACCCCACCCCACCCCGGCTCAGGCTGCACAGAAGCATTACACGCATCTGTCCCAAATTAACAACCGGCCCAGGCTGAAGTCACAGCGTCGACTGGGGGGGGGAGTTTCAACAGCCTCCCCTTCACCCCACTCCTGCCTCACCTCTCCCGTTCACGACTGGTTGCCACGGACCCCCCCCCCCCCCGACCGCAGAATGTTCTTCAGCACCAGCACGCCACGCCCCGCCCCGCCGTGGCATCGCGGCCATGAATGAGTCAGTGTGCGTTTCCTCGCCTCGGTTTGGTGCAAGGCAGCTCCTTTTCAGTCACATAGTGCCGGTCGCACGTTTTCCCCACGTTTTGCTCAAAATGCAAAACCACCGGGTCGGGGAATAGCAACCACTCTCCATCGTGACAAAAAAGCTCCAAAACAGAAAGGCCCTGAAAGAACATGTTGGGAAAAATAAATAAATCACTCTCGGCAGCGTGGCAAAAAGACCATTTGTGAATTTGTGAGTATCCATGTGAATGTATTTATAATATATTTACTTGGTTGGTTTTGCAATGCAATATATCAAGTGATATTGTCTCGTTTTATTTAACCTGCGACCGTTCCTAATGCTTATATACAGAATCCCTCCTATTGTTAATCTTCACGTCCTCCGGTTAAAGCTAAAAGGACAGAACGGTTTCCGACTGCCTCCAGAACATTTGTTCAACGCGATACGCAAAACAGCTGCGGACCACCATATGTGATTTAATTTCCCCTCATCGAATAACTATCTTCCAAGTAACATATTCCAGCGATTTGCGCCCAGTGCAGGCTAACTAACCGGCCTGTCACTCCCCGGATTGGTGCAATCACTTTTCAGACACGCAAAACGTCCGTCAGCTCCGTTGGCCTCGGACAAATCCCAGCCTCCAGCTCAGTTTTGATGTGAAATCAGCCTGAGCCCAGAACCACT
Source organism: Hiodon tergisus (assembly GCA_025775045.1). Taxonomy (NCBI): domain Eukaryota; kingdom Metazoa; phylum Chordata; class Actinopteri; order Hiodontiformes; family Hiodontidae; genus Hiodon; species Hiodon tergisus. The sequence continues at coordinate 2,516 of JAOVYW010073969.1, forward strand.
CAGCTCCACTGACATGCAAAGGAAATCGATTAGCACTGCGAAACGAGCGATTTGGGGGGGGGATTACTGGCAGGGGAAATTCATTATTTTCCTGGGACAACACCAAACCAGACCATTCAAAGCATTGCCTCTGACCATGTCCCTTCCCCTTAGTTCCAGTTTGCAGCTAACGGCTGAAATAACTCCTCTATCCTCGATATTTCCCATTAAAAATGAGGGTCCACATGACCTGTATATTGTTTACATTCAGGTGGGTGCAGAAACACATCGCTCCTGGCTGCATTCAGGTGGGCGCAGAAACGCATCGCTCCTCACAAGTGGTTTGGTGAGAGTGGACGGGAACCAGCTCCCGGGGGTCGGCGAGACCCGACCGCCGCGCACAGGTCCTGCGTGTGACCGGCGCGGCTCAAACGCGCACAGGTCCTGCGTGTGACCGCCGCGGCTCAAACGCGCACAGGTCCTGCGTGTGACCGCCGCGGCTCAAACGCGCACAGGTCCTGCGTGTGTCCGCCGCGGCTCAAACGCGCACAGGTCCTGCGTGTGACCGGCGCGGCTCAAACGCGCACAGGTCCTGCGTGTGTCCGCGGCCCATATAATGGGTCGCCTTCAGGTATGCCTAGGAGTGACCTTGTCCCCTGGAGGGGCTGAGATCTGTGTCATGTGCGCTTGCTCCAAAGGGAGGTGGGGGGGGGTTGAGCCTGCCCTTCACAGCACTCAAGGAACAAAGGACCACTTATACTGCCAACAGTGACAGCTGAAAACATCTTTAAACTGAGGCTGGATGTGTGTGTGTGTGTGTGTGTGTGTGGGGGGGGGGGGGGTACACAGCACACAGCAAACAGCGCGCGCACACACACACACACAAATGAGGAGACCTGGTGTACAATTAGCTGCTGGGAAAATGTTATCCCCCAGGACCAGTTCCCTGCTCCGGAACACAATACTGGTCTGTGTGCATTAGTGAGTATGAGAGGTTTAATTTCACACAGACGCTTCTTGTTTTTAGAATTATGACCGGCCGGTTCGGACCCCACGCCCCCCCTCCCTGCACTTTCAAGCTGTGTGCCTCTTCTTCAGTGGTCTTTTTGTTATGTATAGTCTGCAGCTGGGCCAGACGCGCTTTTCCCAGGGACAACCCCCCATCCCGCACACAACACAAAAAAACAAAGCCTACGGTGAATATGGAGCAACAAACCGCTGCCGCAAATTTCGGTGACAGAGACACCCCAAGGCTGCTCTTACCTGGCTCCCAAACCGGCAGGCAGCCCTGTCGGCGAGGAGACGGGAGGAACAGAAGGCCTTCTCTGACCACTGTCAGAGCTGGCCCGCGTCCCCCAGACAGCTCTCTGTCCCGGGCCAGGCTGCAGGTCAAGGCCCGGGAAGGACACGAGAAGACAGGGGGGTGTCAGTGAGGTGCGACGTTCGGCGAGCCGCGTGGTTTACATCGCGGGGGGAAAACAGAGGAAGCCTTCTTCCAGCCAGGCGTCACGTGACACGCGACAGCGACCGCACAGGACTCGTTAGTGCAGGAAGTGTCACACTGATTCACCGGATACCGGGGCGTTTCCTGGCAGAGAAAGCCCTTGTGCCCTCTTTACAGGAAATGGGCAGAATCCCTGTATAACCACAACTGACAGATATATGCCGTTTGTGATGAAACTGGAAGAACTGCAAAATCTATCCTCCAATAAACCTTGACACGGAGGTATGTGGGAAATTAGTAACGGATTTCCTTCTCCTCGAATCACCGTTGTCTCGCCTGTGGTTCCAATCATCCCTCTGCGAACCCCAGACAGGAGCCAGGAACGCGAGCGGAAGTCCGGGTTCTCCGAAACGAGGAGAAAGAGGAAAGATTGAACATTTCCGTTCAAGCTGCACAGTATTTAAAACATTGGATTTAGATTACTTTGGTACGCATGGTAAAGTACCGGAGGGTGGCATGTGTGACGTTAGCCATGTAGCCTCTCGCATCCAGCAGATAAAGAAACGGATACTTGGGAATCTCATATTGGCTAAAGTCCTGGCTTCGTAATAGCCAATTCGGTTAAAAACTAAGTATTTGCTACACCAAGTGTCCGGGTAAAACATAGGTGTAAATCGTATAAATTGGCGAGTTTCGAATTGTTTGCTTTTTGTTATGTATGTTTTATCATAAAACGTATATACCCATAGACATGATAAGATGTAGTGATATCATCTATAGACATGCCATGATATAGACATGATATAGACATGCCACTCAGACTCTCCACTCGGTTCTATTCGGAGAAAAACCTCCAGGAACCTTCGGTTGAACTTTTCAGTGGGTTTAAGCGCCCTTTGATACAGCCGGTTAAGACGCAGAAAAGGACATTCCAGCAATCCAGAAAAAACTGGACCGGTTCCGTTTGGCCCATAAGACAGTTATCCGATGAGAAACGTTGGCACTCTAAGCTTTTCGAAAGGCTTGAGGTCAGATTGAGACGCATCTTCTCCCATTTAGTTTAATCGTAGGGTGTGCAACTAAGACTGGATCAGAAACTCTATTCAGCGTGGCCCAAATTTAAGCAAGTTCCTGCTTGTTACAGTAAACAGCGGCGGTCGTCCCCCTTTGGTGAAGAACAAAGGCCTTCCAAACCTCAGCCACTTTCACCACTGGGCTCGCAGATGACACGCATATTTTCATCCTGTAATTTTCATTTTTGTTGTTCTTGTTTACTATTGGCCTATTGGGTGGGAGGAACAGGCGAGGCAGAAAAGCACTTCCTGAGGAAACGTCTGCAAAGTGGACAGCCTTTACTTCAGCGAGTGTTATGCTAATCCGGGCCTGATTAACGCTGCAGAACGTCCCCGGGTGGATGGGGAAACTCACCGTGAAACTCAATAGCTTCGAACAGGAAGCTGGATGTAGCGGAGGAAGTGACAGGAAGCAAACATCACACCCCCGCCAGTACATTCAGCCCCCGCTAACCAAACTGAGGGGGCAATGTCTTGTTTTCAGTGGGGGTCTCCTCTCTGCCCAATTTTACAGCTGGATGGGGAACCTCAATGGGGCCCCTAGAGCCGGGGGGGGGGTCATGTCCGGCAGAGCCAAGCTAGGCTTTCCCAGCTTTGTGGCACAAAAACTTGGACCGAACCACACAATGAAGAATGAAACTCTTGTTTTTTTCCCCGTTTTTTTAATGGGGGGCCTTAGTAATTTATTTGGTAGCCCTGAACATATTTCAGAATCCACCGCAGGGCAGGATCAGCGGATGTACGCTGGCGCGAGCAGACAGCTCAACAGCTGCGAGCGTGCTTTCCCACCCCCAGTGCAGACGTACGGCCTACGTTTGGGCAAAGGACCCACACGGGGACACATGGTCGGGTAGGGGGCCGAGCCGGACGCCCCGAGATCAGACGCGGCTCGAGGATACCGCGTAAAAAGCTCACCCCAGGTTTTCCGCCGGCAGAAGCTGACAGTCCGTCTCCCCCGAGGGTCCAGGGATTAGCCGCCAGGTTGGGAAATAGCAGCAAAGGGAACGCCTCTGTGTTCGTCTGTAGACTTGGCCACGCTGCCGTTCTCCTCTAATAGACCCATCCCGCGCTTCCTCCCCCGATCCGGACCGCCGGCACACATGGAGGGCAGCAGTGTTCTTCTTGGTTTGAGCCGGAAGCACGCCGCGGTCGCCCCGTAACCCGAGCAAACGCGTGCTTTCCAAGCAATTTCCGATCGGTTATTACAGAAACATGCTAATTGCCCCGAGACACACATCCTTCTGAAGTGATGGTAATTGCCACCATTATGAGGCAGAATGTAGTTACACATAACTTCTCACAAACGCGTCATTAACTAGCATTTTGGCCCCGGAAAGTGGACTCTGGGCTGTCGAGTAAATAGTCCAATCCCATTGTGCTTTCTCCCCCCGGCCTGACTTTCATTTCTCCACTGAAGTCCTGAAGCGACTTCCTGAAAAACAGCGAGACGCCTATATCCTTCTTTTCATCCATTCACGCAGCTTCCTCCACCCCCCCACCCCACCCCACACAGAGGACATAAGCCTCTTAGAGAGGGCACTGGACTACAAGGTGGCATTCGAGGGTAGCTGAGTGTGTTTGTGCACGGCGCGGCCTTTGGGCGGGTGGTTGAGCGAGCCTTATGAAGGTCCACCGGGCTGTGCCGGGGGCCAACAGAGCAGCCATTGTGCTGGGGTAACGGGAGAAGACGCCGATTACGAGCACAACAGGAAAGAACTCTTCCCTCTCCAACTCCAGGTGTGGCTAAGCAGCCTTGGCGGGGGCTCGTTCAAAACTCAAACGCTCTACTTAAGGAGGAGGGGTGGGGGGGGTAAATAACGTGTGGCAAAGGTGTCCCACACCAGATTAGCGCTAGCGCTGAGCATTTCCACACCCAGAAGAGGGGTAGTTACGGCCCCCGTCATCATCGAGCCAGCGTTACCCAAGGGCAACAGCCCTCACGCAGTGCACAGTGTGGGGAACAGTGAGGTTCCAGTTGTGTCCTCAAAGCTCAAATTATAAACTAAGTGCAGAGCACAGCTTGGAACTGGTTCCCCCTTACCTTCTGACTGAAGACACTCTTCTCAAGCGGGAGCACAGAACGATCAACAGAACAGCCGGGTCTGGGCAAGGCAAGGGGCAAAAGCAACATCTTTCAGAACATCAGGACAGAACATCTGTCCGCTCAGGAGGGCCAGGGCGGTATGACCTCCAGCCCCCCCGGATCACGGAAAGGTGCTGAAACCAGAGATCGGCTTGTTTCACCGCAGTCCGAGCCCGGCATGAAAGGGGGCCATTGTTCGAGCCGGCCCGACGGCACTTGGCTTTTCAGCGTACAAGTGGATCTGCAGCGATTCCTTCAGCACCCGCTTGACCTGACGCAGAGTCGATCTGCTTTCCGTTCACCTGGATCAAAGGCTGGAGAGAGGCCCTGTAATGCAATAATGCGTCTCCACAGGGGAGCCATTTCTGGGAAAGTGGCATAGGTTAAAACAACAGCCAGATTTGCCTGTGTGCAACTGCAACTGTTCGCCCTTTGCCTGTTCGGGGCGGGTTCACAATGTACTCCATTTGTTGGGGCGTGCTCGGGCCAGACACTGGACAGGATCCCCCCTCATTTCCACAGATTCATTTTGTGAATCACGGCTATTTAACAAATCCCCCCGAGCCCAATGCTGCAGAGCACAGACGTGCACTGAGGCTGCTGATCGTGACCAGGAGATCCCGGTACCCAAGCGCAACCGGCAGAGCGGCACTGGCAAATTACTTCCCGGGCGCCTGCAAACTGGAAGCGCAATGGAGGGAAACGTGGACCATGTGCAGCCTGCAGAGCGGACGGGATTAGCGGAGACCAGTCAGACTTCCTCACCCTCTGCGTGTGTGGCGGGAGTAGTGGCAACGGGCCGAGTCGCATTAGCAACAAATCGGGGAGAAATAAATAAATGGCGATTCCAAGGGAAGAGAAATGCATTCAGTGCAGGAGTGAAAAGCACAGATGCGTCAGGCTTCAGCCACACTGTAGACGCCCCCGTCATGTGACCCAGGTTCTGACAGGTGCCCTCCAAAATGGCTGTGTCCAGGTTGCAATGCTTATTTCTGGCCAGGCGGAGGCAGATAGTGTGTCCATCTGTCAAAGGAATTAGAGGTAATCCGGAGGAATTCGCAGCTCACAGTGCGATGTTGGGAGAGGGGGCTGATGGTGGGGGTGGGAGAAACTTTCACTCATGAGTAACCTGAACCCCTAAGCCACCTGCACCGGTCCCACAGCCCGGGAAACAAAACCTACGGCTTTAGTCCCTTCTCCTCGGCCTGGAGCAATAGCTAATCCCCACTTGAGAGTCATATGCAAGAGATATATGTCGTGTGCCCTTTAAAGGAATGCCCAGGGATGTCTGCTGGGAATCAACATCAGGTCAAATCAAGCACCTGGTGACGGGTCATTGGTCCCGGCCCATGCATGTTCTTCCAATGCCAGGAGCCCAACGGTCCCATGGAGTGTCAGTGTCAACCCAAGGAGATCCCTGGTGGAAATCCCTGGTGGACATCCCTGGTGCTCCTTACCAGCTTCTCACTCTGCCACTGAATGAGCGGTAAGGAAAAACTAGCAACCCTGCTCTGCTATCCTGTGCACACACCACACCTGCCCCTACGCAATATTCCACATTGCCTGCAACCGGATCGCGACACCGGGAAGGGTCGAGGGATGGGGGCGCCTTGACAGACAGAGCGGTTTGAGGACACGGCTCCGCCCCTCCCTGCCTGCCTTCTTGGCGGTGGCACGCCGGGGCAGTGCCGGCATGCAGGTGTTAACATTAGTCCCGGGAACTTGACCCCCCCCCACCACCACCAATCCCTCCCATCTGACACCACCCCCCTACCCTGTCCAAACAACAGCAGTGTTGAAAATCTTTCACAAGTGCACTGCTGGCCGCCACCCCCCCCCCCCCCAAGCCATTCCCACAGCATTCAGTCACAGGGAGGCTCACGTTCAGCCAGCTGGCAGCAACTCAACCGTCACTCGTCCGACTCAAAAACACCTCCCTGTTGGTTTTTTCCCCTCGTTTCGTCTTCCTGGAGGCAGGTCGGGTCGGCTCGAGATCCGGAGCGCGAGTGCATTCAGCGGTTCTGTCATGACGGTTTCGAAATGACACATTTATCTGTAGGTTCTGAGAGCGCCAGAGGGTTCCGGGGGAGGGGAGAAGGAAACTTTGCGGGGTTTTAAAATGCATTGCTCAATTTGTAATTGTAATGCAAACAACAGGAAGGTTGCAAAACCTCGATTTCCTGGGAGAACAAACGGCCACGAGGAAAACCATGCCACAAAACGGACTGCTCCTTTGCTTGTGATTTCCAGCGATTATCGTCTATACGATACTTCCTCCGCTTTTCCATTTCTCTAACCGACAGAACACAGACTCCAAACTCATATTCTGCTCCAAAAAAAATACACGCTGTGTATTGGTGAAGGCTGAAGCATGCCTGGGTCGAAATTTGGACTGGAAACCAGCGTTCACCTTAAACCAGACCTTCTCCCTCAACAACCACCTGCTTTCCCCATTTGCCCCCTGGCCATTCAGAGAGCTTGTTTTCCTTATTCAAACACGAGGCGTTGACCTCCGGATGTCTCCATCCCACACAATGGCCACTGAAGGGTCACAGTCAGAATTGTGAATGGAGGCCCCCATACATCGCCCCCCATCTCACAGACACAACCCCTCTCCCCCCTTTCAGACCACGCACATTACAGGGGTAACACGGAATTCGGTCTGCACCCCCCCCTTCCCCTCAAACATCCTGGATGCACAAACACAGCGGACAAACACAAGGGCCCTCATACTTGTTTTTAGTGAACCTGTCAATGACTGATTAATGGTGGGCAGAGAGAGTTGTTCTCGGCCTATCCTCAAGCCCCGTTTCACACAATAATGTTTCACAACATCTTTCTCCCTGCTTAAACCCGCGTGTCCCGGACCGTCCTGCGGTCTCACAGCTCCTGGAGCATCCAGTCAGGTGCCAGCTGTCCACGGAACAACGCGGTCACGGCAGAACTCCCTCCTGTGTGACGCTGCAGAACTTTGCCCCGCACAAACGAACAAGGGGGGTAACTTCCGCACCTACTTACCCTATACAAACGCCACTTTCACAAGTACGAAAGGGAGAACTGGGTCCCCACAAGCCTGGCGGTTTCTCTCGCTGCATTATTTACCAGAAAACAGGAATTTTAAAAATGAGTCACTTCCTCTAGGCCTCCACCCAACGTCAGACACTACGTGTGAAAGAAAATGGTCTGGATTTCACATAAACAAAACACTGCCGGTCAGACTTGACTCTTTCACTCACCACAGACACGACGGCGGCATTATGAACAGGCTAGGGCCCAAAAAGGGAAAGCCCCGCACTTCCGAGCTTTAGTACCGTGCTAAGTCGCGGTCGCGCAGACTCACAGAAGGAACGACACTGCGTCCCCAGCCGACAGAAACACAAGGGACAACAAACACAAAAGCCAACACATTCTAACTTCATTTAAACCCCCCCCCCCCAGTTTAAACGTTTCGATTTACAATTCCAGTTCAAACTGAATGGGTAGTTGTGGAAAGAGCTAGAACAGTCTTTTGCCACTAAAAATAAATACACAAAACCAAAGTAGTAGTTTTTCGGTGGGAAATCTATCATTACCCACATTAAGGTTAGATCGAGAAACGTACCAATAAACATTACCCAAAGCTTAATGTGCAATTATCTTGCGTTGATATTACAAGAGTGAATAACGCTGCCGTGGCAACGAAATTCATTCAACACAGACCTCACTGGCCAGCTAACTTTATTTACAGAGACAAACCAAACGGATACTAAGCAAATACTACTCTACTCAAACTATTGCCCAGTTAGAGAATCTTGCCAAAGGAAAGTTTTTAAAAATGTTTTTTTTTTTTTTTTTTTTTAAATGCGTTTCAACTTGAGTGGGAATGAATTCTCTCCCCAAATGGAACTGCAGACAACTCAGACATTCTCCTTCTGAATGGAATCCTCGGTCACATGCCGTCTCTCTCTTACGCGGGCCTCTTGGCACTGAGGTAAACCTCTTTGTGATGGTTGCCCTTTCTCTGCTCCAGGGGTCAAGGAGAGACTCCGCGTTCCTCTAGGGCGGCGCTCTTGGGCTCCCAATCTGTGCAGGAAGACAATAAAGGCCAGCCTAATGGGAGACAAATCAATCTCAAGGTTGTGTTTGGGGCGCCCCGAAACCGGCACCACCGACTTTGTCTACAATCCAGCCCAAACCCCTCACCGACTGGCTCAGCGGGTCCCAGATTCTTATCTCCACATATGGAGAGGCCAGGGCAGGCAGGCAGGCAGGCAGACCGTCCAGACAGACCCCAGAGTCACAGCAGTGTGGCCTAATGGAAATCACGGACACCGAGCCGTCGTTTCAGTTGATTTATCCGGGCAGGCGCTCGGCTAAACAAACTGGGAGCAGGCGGAAGGCGCATTAAACACTAGCACAACAGGAATATAGCATGTAATATGACTGTCGTAGTCCACACCACCACCGCACGATCAACTGCTAAATAAATGCCAAAATATTGCATTATCATGAAATAAACACCAGATGAGACGAAAAAACGAAACGAATTACTTTCCCTGTTTTTTAATGAATAAATAAGTACTATCAAAATATAACATGAAACGAACTACAGAAGGACCGAGAATACGCGAGCATTCGAACATTTAGAAACCGGGGCAAAACCCCGTAATCTCTTCTAGTAAAATACGGTAGATTGGCTGAGTTAGTCAGACTTTCCAGCTATAAGCGTATACTATGACAGACAATGGCACACAAACTATAAACATCTACGACGATTCTGTATCGACAAAAACACGTGAACGCTGGTAAAATTACATTAATTACGCGTTAACCCGTTGGCATTCTTGGAAACGAAGCAACACAAAAGTTGCCGTTTGCCCAACGTAATTTTGAGATGTCCATCACGTCGCACAAGCCATTCGACAGACACGCGAATCAACGGCACAATCAATCAAGACACGGGCTAAAGCTGGCAGACGCTTTCTACACCCCTACCAAACAATTAGGAGGTTCAGAAAACCAATACATTTGATTACAGGACAAAATTAAGGAAAGATTACAGGACAAAATTAAGGAAAGATTACATTGAACAAAACCGTTAAGTCTTGCACAGGGATCAACCCTTCAATTAAAGTATTGGCGTCATTCAACGTGTCGAGCTTTATGCTTGCAGATGGAAGTAACCCTGGATAATTAAGTAGGCCGTCTCAATGGAGGGATAAGTCTCCACTGTCAGGGGCTGATATTTTGTTTTGGACGTCTCTTCTGCCAGGCAACAATCATGACGAGTCACCATAACTCAGTAATGACGCTCCTTGTGGACCGAACCAGAATTATGATCAACAAAGCCTACGGCGCTTAGACGAGTCGGCTGATGATATCCGGATGACGTAATGAAACGAGGACGTAGGGGCGACTGGGCGAAGTGAGCCAAATCTGATTAGCTTCACGTTCCGTCGCTCCTCTTTCCCGCTACCTTCTTAACCGAGAATAAAAGATGAAAAATAACGTGGTCTAAAACGTATAAAGGTGGTTTGGCGTTACTGGAGATCATCGTTAGGGTGTTCAATACGTACATACAAACAAAACGAAATTGAACCCAACAGTAAACATTTAATCTCTGTCAGAGTTGCTACAAGCCATCTGTTTTAGTGTTCTGCCAACCCCTTCTCATTAATATCTATCTGCATGTTAATATATGTTGACAACTGTTAAGCTTTCATTAAGCGTGAATATCCATCTTGAGATTTCCCAATGGATTTCTAACCCCCATCAATATAGATTTAATTCTCCTGCTGCTCTAGCATAATACTATACATATGTACGAAGGTCAGGACCAGACTATAAACAAAAATGAGCTTTGACGTCAACCGGTTGAAGGAAGGCGGGCGGGCGCTCGCTCGCTCGAACGCGCGCACGCACGCACACACACAAATCCTCATGCATAACTAAACTCCATAAACTCTTGCCTGTCACGTTTGTGAACACAAACTGTCCCGTTTGTGAGCGGGACTCACCGGATTGAAAAATAAAAAAATGATTCACCTTGGCAAATTCCAAGGTCTTCTCCCAAATCATCCAGTCTGACAATGAGGTGACAACGAGGCCGTCCCACAGTGTAAACAGACGATGTTATCAGCAAACGAGTTCCTTTTTATGAATGGAATTTGAACACGGGCCAACCTGACGAACACGGAATGCTTCCAGAGAATTCGTGTGCAAAGAAAAAGTAAAAGTAAAAAGCATGTTAAAGTAGTGTCCAAGGACAACCGCAGCTGAACACACAAAAATATATAACACACTTACAACATACTCCTTACCACAACGCGGCACATAAGAACAGAGCACACACTTACAATCGTAATATGCAACCTCTTCTGGAGAGCACCTTTACGCGTGGAAGTGATCTCACTTAATACAGTATATGAAACACACACACTTTAGACATTTTAGTTAGTGTATGACTTAAGAGCACCCATCACCAGATGAACGCCTAAGGCAAACTACGCATCAACATTAATAATAATTAATAGATGGCTAAGACTATATTGTATGCAGTGTCATTCAGTTACAACTAAATAAATAAATATCACAAAATCGCTCACTGAGTAGCGCCAAAAAAAAGAAAAGAAAAGACGTTTAACAAGGACAACGTCTGCCACCTAGTGGTCAGAAGCGACACAGCACTTGAAGCGGACTCCAGTAAAAAGACAGGCTTGAACAGGCTGTAGTTCTGTGGAAGAGAAGTTTTCTGCACTAAGCAACGCAAGCATGTCGTCGACTTCTGCTCAAAGAACGAAACATAAGACAGACTTTGTTAAAACTTGCTTTTACTTCATTTCCATATTTCTCTAGGCAGAGTTTTCCATATTTAAAATAAATGTAAACTAATACAACACAACTACAAACACTGCGGTTTGAAAACTGGCCCTCTTCCAAGTTTTATTTTCTACAATAATTTTTTTAAGCGCTGCTCCGTTAAATAACCTCTGGTATTAATGCAACTCTACCAAAGCTCATCAAAGCTCTGTGACATTCATTTATCAAATATTTGTACTCACCTGACGGAAATCTACTGAAAAGACGTGTATATATAGGACAAGCCAGATAAGCACCTCAACCGTAACATGTTGGGGGTACACTTACGTCACTTTGAAATGTCATTTAAAAACAAACAATAGTTATCATGTCAACAGCAAATCATTCCAAAGACACTAAATGTAGCAGGCGTTGCTATTGTTGAGCGCATTCTTCAACATAAAAACACAGGCAGTCGGCCCTTCACATTCATCAGTGGTTTACTATGTACAGGGCCCTAGTAAAACAGAATGCATAAACAGGAAAAAAAAAAAAAAGCACTTACAAAATTTGACCCAGAAGGACCAAATACATCACAATTAACCGAAGCCTTAAACACGTGTAACAAGCTCGGGTCTACGTTTGAGGGTTACGGGGGTCACTCCTCAGTCCGACACCGTTCCCATCATCTTCTAAGCCTTCGTGTTCGTTTCGAGCTCACGAAAGCATTACGACCGCTGACTTTCAGAGCCAGAAGTAGGTCCGCACTTTCCCGAAAATCAATCAGGAACTGCAGAAAAGATCAAATTACAAGCTCAACATGGCGGAGCGGCAGAAAAATGTCCAGTGTGTCTACATTGAAGACCACTACCACAGGGAACGCTTTTTTTGTTTTCTTTTACAACAGAGAACAACAAAATAAAAACAAATTAAACATATTTAAATGATAATTTACGACTTCCCAAACTAAGACTATGGTTGCTTGCAGAGGGTACCCAGAACAGCAATATATTGCAAACTGACACTTTTTTTTATTTATTAACTCAAAGCTATTAGTAAAATTTTAGCTACTTCAACAGGGGCAGTCAATCCCGGGCCAGGAGAATCACAGCGTCCGCAGTTTTTTTGGAGATACCTCTCAATTGGCATCTGATATACACCTGGAAACACCTAACGAGAAATGAAACGACGTAATCGAAAAAATAATGACTCCAATTAAACAATTAAGAGGCAAGTCGGAACGAAATCACAGACACTGCAGGTTTTCCAGGAGCAGGATAGGACACTCCTGCACTTCAGACGAGAAGAATCGATACAAACAGGTCACATGTCAAAAACACACAACCAGTCGCTATGGAAACAAGGACACTGAAGGGGGGGGGGCGATAACAAATGAAAAAATTTTTAAGTTCATGCCTCATTTTATGCTAGTATTACACCATTTACTAAATATCACCTAGAGAAATGTAAAAAGAAAAACAAATGACTATTGGTTAAGGTGTGTATAAAACATCTGACTGGACCTAACCGAACCAAGACCCAGAACCGCAGTATCAGTCTGAGCGTGCGGATTTCCCATTCGTATCGGAGATCCGACATAGAAACAAAACATCCCCCTGACGGTTTTTTTTTTTTTTTTTCCAGGACATCGCCGTTATACCCAGCTTTCCTGCAATAACTTAGAAACCTCTTTAATACAACAAACAAAATGACATCGGAGGAGCGGCACTGTTCTGTTTGCTTGCCACTCCCGGCACATACAAAACACGTTTAGCGGGACGATATGTCCGTCACAGGACCTACACAGCAAAGGGAGCTTGGGATTCTCCTCTTCTGCGCGGCGGAGAGACTACGCGTGCGTACAGTGGCACATCAAGTGCCCCGTACGATAACGATTTGGGATTGGGCGATAGTATTTTAGCTTCGCGTTCAACAACGTGCTGACAAACGCACAACTAAACATCACTTGGCGTTTTACATTTAAAATGTTCATTGTGGCTCATTTCCTGCAGTCCGCTAACACAGACCACTGTGCGGAATATATGCCAGCTGGCTTCCATAGATTTATGGTCTCTGTAGCTACGCACCTGGAAATGGTCAATCTGACGACGTGTATAAGCTCTTTTGAGTGTATAGGGAAACGGTCACACCGGCAAGACACCGGGTCGCCATCGCGCGCGGCAACGCTCGCTCGCCACCTGTTGCGTCAGCCGTCGTCGTGCCAGAGAGTAGCAAAGGACAGGCGGACTGCCACCAGGCTAGTCAGACAGACACGCCCGTTGTAAACAATGTTCCCAAATATTCTCTTACAGTTTTAAGACAGATTAGCAGCCATGTTCAGTCCGTATCTTAAAATTCTGTGGCGAAAATTAGCACTACCCTTATGTAAAAGTTTTAAATCGTTAATTACCCGGCCCCCCCCCCCCCCCCCTTCAATATCATCAATATTGATATCAACACAGGCCTTCAGACACACGCAAACATACACAGGGTGGCCCAAAAGTAAGCATATAGTTGTGTATGTTTGCACCTATTAAGCTAGGACGATTACAGCAGTTAACTTCACTACTAACCAACATAAAGGGGTACGAAAGTGGATTGAAACGTTCCGGGCTATCCGCCTACTCCTGGGTCACCCTGCACATGAGTCTACACATGGAGCACCCACAGAGCAGGTGGCGCCCTCTGCAGGCCGCTTGGGGGTTTAGCACGCCACAGAGACCATCTGCAGGCCACGGGGCATTCCTCCTTTACTCGTAGTCGTGGTTGAAGTTTCCCCAGTCCTCCGACACCGGCTCCTGTTCGGGGGTATATCGTTTGGCGGGAGGGGCTTTTGCTTGCAGGCTGACAGGAGTGTCAATCCCTTTCTTTTGGTTCACACTGTGGACCAACCACACGGAGAGACGAGGTCAGGCAAGGTCAGAACCAAGTAGGCTACAATTACGTCTCCCTGCAGTGGGACTGAGAGAAATAACGTTGACTTGAGCGACACCAGAGCAAAACCAGAAAGACTGACGACTGATAAACATCATATCAAAAGCTACTTGGGGGAAATTCCTATTGGTCATCGCAACCAAAACACCAGTTGGTTTAAAGTCCGCGCTACGTAATAATTTCAAATGTACAGGTGTCAAATTTAAAATAGAGTAGAAATGACACACACATCCAAGAGATCACAGGTAGAGAGGTAAAGGTAAAACAGAGACAGGTAAAGTCACTAAGGTTAATAAAAGACACCTGCGCAGCGTTTTTACTTCAGTGTCGTTTTTTAGGAAGTCATCCGTGGAAGCTTTCGAAATGACCGGCTAACTAGGAGGTAGAAAAAAATATTCATGCCGTCTACATAACGCACAAACCATTTCAGTTGCAGAGGACCCGGAACACAGCACTGAAACATTATAGTTTTGCAGAATTTAAAGGTGCAGACGTTTTACCTAGGTTTACCGGCCTGTCAGCGTGGATTTACGCAACTGAAGCAGCATTTTTGTTTTTTAAGATTTCACAAAGGCTGGATACTGGATACAACTGATTTGAGAACTCCCACGCCCGGAAAAAACACACGATACCCAACTGCTCTGAGAGTTGATAATTCATTAAGTGAACTTACTGAGAAAACGCATAAAAACTCAATTTTGCACTGAAATTTAGACCATGGTCACCAGACTCAACAGGCTTAGAGAGACTCCCACCAGAGCACCTTCATTTCGCTTTAGATAACACGTTTACAAGAAAGACAGGAGGTGAGGTTACAGGTCACAGAAAGTACAGACACCCAGTTAAACAAATTTAACAGGTTGTTTAAATCTGCCCAATCCATGTGCATACCAAGTTTTCCCACCAATACTGAAAAAAAAGAAACAAAATTCAAAAAGCATAAGAACAGCCAACACCTGCTGCCGTCGATTAATACAGTATCAACAGTCAGAAGCAAAACTTCCAATAGGAGCTCCTCTCAGAAAAAAACAATGATTTGCCATTGGTCAAAAAAATTAATAAAATAAAATCAATACGTTTAACTAAATAACCGTTATAACAAGCATTTCCAACACCGTTCAGCACTAGAGGGCAGTAAAGCCCAGAGAGAACCCAGACAGATGGGCGGCTCACCCGGGGCCAATTACTGTTTTTTGTGCTTGGAATCCAGACAGATGGGCGGCTCACCCGGGGCCACTTACTGATTTTTGTGCTTGGAACCCAGACAGATGGCAGCTCACCCGGGGCCAATTACTGGTTTTTGTGCTTGGAACCCAGACAGATGGGCAGCTCACCCGGGGCCACTTACTGATTTTTGTGCTTGGAACCCAGACAGATGGGCGGCTCACCCGGGGCCACTTACTGATTTTTGTGCTTGGAACCCAGACAGATGGGCGGCTCACCCGGGGCCACTTACTGATTTTTGTGCTTGGAACCGCTGATGTGCGCCTGGTACTGCTCTACAGAGTTCAGCTCGATGTTGCACACGGTGCACGGATACCCTTTAACCGTGGAGGCTGAAGGCAAAGCAGGGAAGAGACGGTCAATTCAAATGCCACGGCACAAGACCACAACTTGACCCGGTCTTCCACCTCAGCGAACCAGATTTTTTTTAAATCGCCGCTTCTGCTTCCTGTTAGGTGGGGGGGGGGGTTATCCGACGTATTCGCACAAAGGGTTCTGCAGAAGGTCTATTTTTATCTGGCTATAATTAATCAGCTAGATGCTGGGTCTCCAATAGATGGCTTAACCCATAAAGTTTAGAGTTACGACCCTAAAGCCATGCTTTACTTTCCTACAGCTGCGAGTCTAATGATCACATGCTCATCATCTGTGGATGACAGATTAGTTTGTACATCTTCAGAAAAAACCGACAAGCTTGAATTTTCACGACAGCCTTCACATCGCACTACTTAACATGGTGCCCACCATTTGCCGCCACAGACCGTCACTCTCACCTGGCGCGGCGGAAGGCCCGTAAGTCTCCATCAGTTTGACCTTGGTCTGTTGCTTTTTGTGTTTCTTCCCCACGTAGTGCTGCTTGGCCATGAGGGGGTTGTTGAAGGAGGCGTGGCAGATGGCGCAGAAGCGATCGGGGTCTCCCTCGGCCGGGCCCACGGGCGTCGCTGCCGCAGTCGCCCCCTCCACTCTCTTCCTGACCTGGTTCTTGGCTTGGGTCAAAGCTGGGGGGGGGGGGGGGGAAGAATTGGTTTT
>JAOVYW010073970.1:0-10960 GCA_025775045.1 Hiodon tergisus
GGTGGAGGGGGATGTGCGCTCTTGTCAGACAGAGATGCATTCAGAATAACTATCGTGAATGGGTAGTGACAATGTTTCAAAATGATGTCACTGTCATTCAGTAAAAATCTATTTGTTCTTAAATGCTGTGGATTCATTTAACCAGTAAGTAATATACTGTAAGTTAAGGGACCTGCCAAAATATTGCTTGAGTTGATTAAACTGTGCTCCATTGCCGGGTCCCCTAGTAATCACAATAACAGCACAACAAGAAACTATTTCTTTGCAGCCGGCTTTCAGGGAAAATAAGTCCATAAAAGATATCCGTGAGTGTGCTTTATGTGCATGTTTACATGTGTAGACCCTCCATGCATTCCATGTGCAAAATGATGAACCATGCCACATTGAAATGCATTTATTAAATATTCCCAATATTAAATGGATAAGACTAGGAAAAAGTAGCAAAAAATAATCATAATAGTAATCTCAAGGGTTAACACAAGAACGTTCTTGCTACTGCTGCAAATAAAATAAAAAATGGTTCACTGAATTTAATTAAAAGATAAAAATGTTAAAGTTAAAACTGTTTAATTTTTTTTGGGCTTTTACATATGGTGTCCCCCCCACCCCATGAAAGGTAAATTATTTTATTTACCAGTTTAAATAATGTAGTCCATCGTTGGCCATCCAAAGCTGAACACATATTTTGAAAAAAAGAGAGAAATAATTTTGCAAAGAATTCTGGGAAGAAACGCTGCTGGAATGTGAAGATCCGACTACTACTGTGTGACTGGAGACAAGGTGGATTAGTGAAAGGGGTCTCATGTCAAGGTGGATTAGTGAAAGGGGTCTCATTTACTTCATAATATAAGGCTGACTGGATGGTGCCACAAAGGAACACCCACCCTGCAGTCTATATTTATTTTCTTTTGTATCAATAATGATTATTAGTGATGCCTAATATAATGTATTCTTTCCATACTCAACAGACAAATAATGTATTTACATTTGATTAAGATTAAGAAACAAAAACCAATCCAAGAAAGAAGCTGAAGACAAATGCAGTTGGCCCTTGATATTTTAAGTAGTGGTATAAATCTGCCACTGTTATTGGCATCTGGTAGCTCTGTTCTCTACGCCTAAATCTTTTGGAATTTGATTGATTAAGTTCATGTTAACAGCCACAACAAAAAAAATGCATACATTTGGCTTCATCTTTGGATGCCAAAGGATTGCGTAACCAGTGTCTTAAATTGCAATCAGTCATCTGAGGTAGCAGGTCAGGGGAATGGCCCAAGTCTCTCCCTTTTAAACTTCAGTTCAAGTAAGGATATTTTTGTGGGATGATTAATATGCTAAACTGACTGCGTTAAATTCAAGCACAAGTCCTTCTCCCACTCATTTTCACACATTTGATGCTATTTGTAGGTATCTCTGTGAAAAGAAGCTTTAGTGGAAATGCATGTTTTCCCTTGCTCACACATTGGAGCGATCAGATAGGATTAAGGTGGTTACATTTGGATCACATTTTTTGGGGTTTTTTTTTTTGGGATGGGTGCTTAAAAGATTTTTTCTCCAAACTCTGGACTGCCCTTTTGCACTGACCACAGAAAGTGCTACTAATTCCCAAGCTGGCCTGGACTGCCTCATGCCAATCGGTAAACCCGAGCCGCGCAGCTTTTGCACGAGTTGTCTCTGGCATGGTTTCCTACCGGAGCTGGTAGCCTCCTTTATCTTGTCACTGTCACAGACCTGCCCCTGGCTGCAAGGCTAATAGGTCCAATGGACATCTATGCCAGAGTTTGCATTTTCATTGGGTCACCGCGTTGTCTCCCTGCCTCACACCCCACCTTTCCCCTTGAAGGTCGTCTCCTGAAGGCTGCTCTGAACCTTGCCAACGCAGATGTTGTGCACATATTCTCAATATATATTTTTGTGTTTCCTCTGCACTTGGATTTCTGTTTATACTCATGAGGCCTAATTGTCACATGCCCGGTTTTGTTATCTGAACAAAAAACTGAAAACTGGAAAGTTTGCTATCACTGCTGCCAAGGCTATATTTATGCCATATCAAATTAAAATGTTTTTGAGCTTAAAATTACTTTGTAATCCTATTTTAACTAGTCTATAAAATAATCTGTTGATCAGTGCTCAACTTGATACATATATATATATTGATATATATATAAGTTATTGGGCATTATTCTTTTTTTAAAACATAATAAACTACTATACATCTATTATTTTCTTAGACAAGAACTTAAGGATAATTCTTTTAATCAACATTTTCTAACACAGTGTCTAGGGTTTAGCTATGATCCTCTCACTTCAATTAAACAAATTGTTATAATAACAATAAAAGTAGTTTACAATTCATTTATTATTTACAATTTAGTCCAATGCCTGATGTTGGTAAAGAATTAGGCTTCTTCCGTGGAGAACAGCAATTGAACGCATCTAAGCTGCAAGCTAAGATCAAAGTTAATAGCCGTTTCTTATTTTGTAGAATACATTTTACTTCAACAACATATAATGCATAATTGTTTTACCACTTTTAATTTCAGCAGTGGGAGTAGTAAAAATAATAATAGTGGGGGGAAAAAATCTGTGTTAAGTCGTGAAGAAGCTCACAGTTCCGCACCCGTCCGTTATCTTCAGTTCAAATCCAGTTTTATTTCATCCCGGAAATGTTTTCTACCCAAATGTCAGCATTTCGAGGTGCATTACAGAGATTGTTAGGGAAACAAATTATACAGTTGTAGACTATCTAATGAAGAGAAAGTAAGCCAACGTCCTCCTGACGAGCCAGTCAATTCTTATGAATTTAAAACTATTCAATTTATCAGCAGAAAATAAATGACACTGTAACTCGTTCAGTTTTCGGCTGCTTGCAGAATTACGGCAAATGTAATTGCATTGAAGAGGAGACTGTTTATCATCATTTTATTTTATTACGAATGTTAAAAATGTCCAGAAATGAAATGCTGGTGTTATAACGACGTCTTAATGAAGGTTGTTTTTCCCTCAGTCCATGTCTACATTTAATTGTCTGTTGGTTCAATTGCTTTTAAAAACTACTTAAACAAACTTGAATGCAGCATTTTAAAACTTTGTCTTACTGGCTACTGTGATGGCAGATGGGAAAACAAAATCTACCCCTCTCTATTGGGTAAATGCATATAACAATAAATATACACTATATGGGCAAAAGTATTGGGACACCTACACATTACACCTACAGGACATGACATCCCATTCTAAATCCATGGGCATTAATATAGAGTTGGTCCCCCCTTTGCAGCTATAACAGCTTCCACTCTTCTGGGAAGACTTTCTACAAGAGTGTGTCTGTTGGAACTTTGGTCTAACTTTGTTGAACTTTGTTTCATACTGTGCCCAATAAAAGGCGTACACCCTCCCCTCTGCTACTCTCCGACCGGGCACGCCTTCACCTGCTAAAATACCCAAACAATATTTACCGATTTAACAGTTCCATTGAAGTGCACAGCATTGTTTATTATAGTTATTATTCAAGAATTATTATCACTATTAGATTAATGTCCATCAATCAGCACAAGTGCAGTTATTATAGATTGCATACAAGTTGTTTATATGTGTACAGGCTGCATATATCACGTTAAAATATGATATACGTCTATTTCTGCTTGGAGCACACTCAGGTCATCGATTCTTATTTACAAGTATAGAGTGAATTGCCTTACATAACGTTCCCTATTTCAACGGACAGGTTCATCAAACATGTTGGTGTACAGAGTGCGCCCGGCCCTTTATGTATATAGAAATAGATCTTGGCCAAAATCAATAACTGGATTTCTAGCAAGTGTCTACAGCAGCATTTGAACTTTTCCCTGTGCATGTGCAAATATGCTCACCAGGCAGGATGCTGCTATCTTCCAGCTGACTGACTGGGTCACCTGAAACTAAGTTCTTCTGCACATTTGAATGCAAAGCGTATATCCTCAAACACCGGAACAAAATAGCATTTGCCATCATCTCATGAAAGGTCCATTCAAAGTGTCTCGCTTTGTTTTTGTCTTAGCCCTTGAAGAAGGTGGGGTTTCTGCCGATTTCTGACGGTGTCATGCGTGACTCTCTAAAGTCACACCCCTGTTGAAATGGCTGAGTGTACCCTGTACTGCTACCTTAAGTGCATCAGGGCCTCATTTACTGAGAGAGTTATCACTCACCTTGCTGTACAAACAGGCCAATTACACATGCGTCTTGATATTTTCTCAGCCCAAACGATTGGGTTCACATACCACAACATTACAGTAGTTTCAGCGGCGTGCTAAACACAGACACAGAACATCAGAACTTTATATGCCAGCGAGATAAATATGACTACGACAATTAATACAATAATTATTTTTGTGCCGGGGTTAATACTGATGAGAATATTTATATTATTTATCTGTGGATTTTGACAGCAGACATACCCGTTGCCGGGTTCTCTTTAACAGTCATGAACGTAAGCTGCAATTAGTTAACAGCTACAGACCTCAAACGTTTGCTTTCAAATCAAGCAAAACCTGTGCCTGCCCCTTTGAGCACTGAGAAAAGTTAGATTTGGTTCCGGAATCCACAAGTTGCAATAAAAAAGTAGCAAAGTCCATCAAAAATTCTGAATAGCGTGCACAATATGGGTTTGATTTGGTCCGACCCCAAGTAACAACTATGAGAGGACTAGACGTCAAAACTAACTGTCACGAGGTGCGGGGCACGGGAGCAGGGATGAACCCAAGTGCCGGCCAGACACGGCCAGACACGGCCAGACACGGCCAAACACGGCCAGACACGGCTTTCGAGTCACAGCAAGGAGCCTAACCACACTCTTCAATGACACATGAAAACAAGAACAATGACTCCCAATGACAAAACCTTTGTGACAGGGTTATAAGGAAAACAGAAACCAAGTTGGGAGGTGCAGGGAGAATGAAAACAAAGAATGAACGAAACAGTGCACATGAGTTAGTGGAATGCTGATTGATTAATTAGTTGATTGAAAAATGTGACGGAGTAACAGAAGAGGTGAAGGTGAACCGTGACAGTGGTCAGCAGCTTCTAGGAACAGGACTTAAAAATTGAATTTTTTCTGAATCGTCCCCCATCCCCCCCACTTGATAAATAATCAAATATAAATCTTCATGCTAATGGAATTTAGTAACTTTCAATGGTAATAATCAACAAATATCAACAAGGTGGAATTTGCCTTTAAATGAAACTTAATGCGGTCTGTTAAAGTTCATATTTAAGTGTGATGGTGTGTTTTGGAGAAGGTTTGAGGAACTATAAGCAAGGGCAAATTGGCAGCAGACTTCAGATGGCACAAGAAGCCATTGAGTATTTGAATGCCAAAAGCTTTTTATTTAAAAAAAAGCCATTGCAAAGTAGAAAAAAAAGAAAAGGAAAATGAAAAAGGGGCTTGGAGTCAGAAACTGACAGGGATAGTCACATGAAAGAAGACTTTAAATGAAAGGGAATTTTAAAGGAACTATAAGCAAGCAGTTATATCAATGTTTTCACTTTTCTAAGTGATGAAATTAAGGATTTCTGTACCACTGCAGGTTGTCGCACATGTGGGGCGCTCATTTGAAATTCAAAGGAGAAGGGGGGGTTGTGTACTGATGACTGGAGGGCAAGTGGTCAGCTTCCCTCTCCGTTCTGAATAAATGTGCTTTACAGGAGTCCAAGTTCATAGTGAACTGTACAAATCCTCAGCTGAGCAGAGAATGACCTCTCTGCATCCAAATTGCTCCCACTGAGAATTATATACTGCATTTGTTATAAACCTTTCCACCTCTAATTTATTTATCTTCATTATTCTCATCTGCAAAAATAAAATCTGTTTACGTGAATAAACAAATACGCAAATGAAAATGCAAAAGGAAACAGTCGTGGAGGACCCGTTTCCACAACGAGAGTGATTGACGTGTGACTCGTGGCTCTGGGCCGCCCCATGACCAGGGAGCCGATCTCCGGAGATGTCAGACGCCAACATCCAGGTCTTGGTAAGAGGAGGATGGGGCGTTCACGCCATGACGAGACTTTGGTGGCCCACTGAAGTCCTAGAGCGCGACTACCAGATAATAAATGCTTCGAGTGGACTGACACTGTTTATATTTCAGCTCTTTAGCAACTTGAGTTGCTTATAGTTCTTACATGGATGCAACTGAATACTTACTGGAGCAATTCAGGTTATGTATCTAGCTCAAGGGTACAACAGCAGTGCTGGGATTTCCACCTGCAATATTTTAGTTACAATCTCGACCCCTGAATCGCTGTAATCCACAGCTGTACCCGATCCCAGGCATAGAAATAGATTCGCCCCTGCTCAGAAACAGAAAATGTCAAAATATGATTACAGAGCCGGCACGAACAACGTCACTGTCGTTCTAATTGAGATATGTAATACGTTATGCATGCTACCCTAGGTGTTGTTTTAAACTTTCATGAATTTGAGCTTGCACTGTTTTGATGCCATGATTAGTGTGGGGAAAGACAGACAGAAGAAAAAGCACTCTACATTTCATCTTAGATTCGGGGCAACCTCATTGGTGGGGGTCCTGTTAGCAGTGGGAATTTGCGTGTGTATTTGCTTCCTGTTTAATCTTTAAATCTTTAAAATGTTTAGAACAACTAATTTTTCTGCAGAATCCATGTTACTGGATTTTTAACAATTTTTAAATGCATTAAAGCTTTTTAAATACATATAAACTCCCCTCCACACGCACACACAAAAACCTAGTAATCAAAAAAATCTTTGAAATATAATGAATATAGATTAAATGGAATGAAAGCATCAGACATATTCACAAATAGATCAAGGATGTTTGATGCATGGATCCTTGTTGGGGTGGTGCTCGCATACAGAAAAACGAGATTGAGCCGTCGTGACAGAGAAGGAGATGCACGAACAGATGGTCAGAATATATTGAAGAACTTTGACAAGGGAGGCAATAAACCGGAGATCTTGCCCTCGTGTAACATGGAACATAAGAAGAGCAGCGGAGTTGATTATACATACTTTTCAAATTGTGCACCAACTCCGTAATTTCCACAGGTTTATGGCAGCTTAAGAGAGACAGATAGGCATCATAATGTGAATTTTACATCCTCAAAGGTCTCTTCCGCCATAAGGAACATCAATCGCTAAGCAAGTAACAGCGATTTTGGAGGCAAGCAGAATGGAATAAAATTGAGAGAAAATTGAGTCCAGTACCCTCGTGGTTCAATATTCATATAATCTTTACAGAACATCATCATTATCTATATCTATGTCATTTAAAAAATCAAACCATATCAAAATTTATAACAGCCATTTAAAACTGGTATTAGCGGTAAAGACCTGAATCTGTACAGGAATAAAAAGAGATTGATCTGAATGGAGGTGAACTCATAAATATGAAATGGTGAGATGGTTTTTACTGGTCATAATCAATTTAATTCCTTGGAGGAATCAGGCTTGTTTATGTAATAAGCATGTTGGAATGCATGGATGATTAAAAGGTAAATAAGCTCAAGTATAGCCTGTATAGCTGCATCATACACAAAACGTTTCACAAACGTAGTTCCATATCAACTAACCTAATCGCCAGCCTGTGAATGCATGGAACAAGTCCGGTGACCATCGTGCGCCATATCGACTGGCTTGTTGTGTACAGGGAACAGTATTATGATGGCCACTACACAGGGCACTGAATGAATCAAAGAACAAATAGCAAATGGGCAACTTTGGGCTGTGCCCAAACCGAAGCCAGTTTGAAAAGGTATAGAAAAATAGGAAAAAAAAATTGGGGGAATATTTGCCCCCCCCAACATTTCCTATGCTGTCCAATCCTTCAGAAACGTGTATGAGGCAGGACCAAGGCAATATGGCTACAGCAGACTGGTGCAGTGTCAGGTGGACCTGCTTGTAGGTCAAGGCACTGCATGCTGCTGGAGGAATGGAGATAAGCACTGACCACGCAGGCCCGAGCGTGGCTCCCAGCTCTGCGCGCTTTGTGGAAGGGGCCCCAGATTGCAGCCAAGAAGATAACCGAAATGCAAGCGTTGGGTGCCACATCAAAGATTCACTTATAGATGTGTTGGCCTCTTAAGGGTGAAATAGGAACAGAAATCCAACACACTCGACCACTGACAAGCTTAGCGCTGAAAACTGCACTGAGGGGAAAAGAAGGGAACTGGAGTACAATTATTATAATGCCTTTCATAAAAATGAAAAAGGAGATCTGTTGCCTTTATTTAATCTTCATTTTCTTAAATCTTCCAACTTCAAATGAAGTTAGGTTAGCCTTCTGGGTGCCACTTAGAATGGAACATACCCATTTTATGATATACTTCATTTCATACTTAAGAATACACATTATCGGAAAAAGGTAGCTCACGTCACTGTTGCTGACGATCATAACGTAGCAACCAAATCAAAAGCTTTTAAAGAGCATTTGTCACAGGATTTTTCTTCTTCTCCATTCTGTGCAAGGATCATTTTTCTCACTCGAGCGAAACCAGAGAACAAAAATAGCAAACAAAACTCTGTGCTCTTGGATCCATTTTGCGAGGAACGCATGCTTGGCATCTGGCCAGTATTCTGAGGCGCCGTGCTTGGTGTATTTCCATTTTCAGAGTCCCCAACCTCTGCGCTCAAACTGCAAATTCGCTCAGTGACAGGGAGTGAAAGCGCTGACGGTTTAAGGGTGTGGAAGAGGCCGTTCTTGTCCGCAGTTCGGAACCGGTCCTGAAGCGATATGGAAACTGCAGGTATCGTTTTCACTCGTGAGAGGGTCACAGAACAAAACGATTGGACATGAATTGGCATGGGTTTTTCCCCCCCTGATGTATTCCAAGCTGTATTCCTTCCTTTTCTTACCTTTTTTCCGGTCTTGCCTCGCTTTGTGAGCCAGATAAGAGAGTGCTTATTCTGGTATGCTCTCTTTTTAAACCAATACGGTCCTGATTTAATGGGGCTACATTCAGACAAGGTTTTTGTAGTTTTAATACAACCTGTGAGGTTGGAGGTGGTCTCTTTTTAGCTCTCTTTTCTGGTTTGTAAAGCAAGTTCAGCCTTTGGGTCTTTGTTCAGGAAAACTTTCTGTCTGCATTCTCCCCCGCACCCAGCATGCATTTCATTAATGTAGACCAGAGCATTATGCCATTCCAGGCGGCGACCATATTTTCTACACCAATGATTGTAAATAAGGCTTGTCATAAATGGGATTGTAAGAAGCATGACGGGTTGATTATGAAAGTATAGATGTCTGAATCTCTCGTCGCATATGCTGTTAATACCCCTCAAAGAGTGGCCTGGAATGACCTTGGTTGCTGAGTAATCAGTCTGACACACACACACACACACACACACACACACGCGCACACATACATGCACACACAAACATGCACACACACACACACACGCACACACACACACACATGCACACACATACATGCACACACAAACATGCACGCACACACACACACAAACACGCATGCACGCACACATGCATACACAGACACGCACTCACACACAGACACATACATGCACGTACACACACACAAACACGCATGCACGCACACATGCACACACACATATGCATACACATACATGCACGCACACACACACACACACACATGCATACACATACATGCACGCACAAACATGCACACACACACACATATGCATACACATACACACAAACAGGCATGCATGCACACATGCACACACACACACACAAATAAAGTCACACACAGACACTCATGCACGCACGCATGTACATACATTTATATCCATTATATATTTTACATCATAAAGCTATATGCAGTACTGGCTGGCGGACAGGCACAAACGACCTATGTGAAATTATTTTAGTACACAGTGAGTGAAGTGAAGGTGGGGAGGCCTTCAGATCTTCTTTATTCAAAAAACAAACAAACAAAAAACACGTCAAAATGAAAATGAAATTACCTCATTCTTCATGGTTCCCCTTCATGGTTTCCCACAAAAACATCAAACTGAAACAAAGTCCCGTGATTAGCAGCCCTAAAACTATGAGCAGGGTTGAAATTCAGATGGCTGAATGGAGGTAAAGAAAAGAAAAAAGATGACCTTCTAAAACCTCTATCTTTCAACCTCCTCATTTCCTCATAATTTGCCAACTGAAACATACAATCTAAATGCTCATTCTGGGTATATTTGGACGTCCCTTTAAATGCAGCTGCATTTTCACAGTGGTTTCTTAACCTAGAGCCCCCAGTGCAAATTTTTTCCAAATTCTATGGAAGACGCATGGATTGTTGGAGTCTGTCGTTGATGTATGTCATGACCCCTCAAAAAGCAGGTTAACATTTTCCACACAATTTGATACAGGTGTTTATTCTGGACAGCGCATGCCTATTTTTAAATTTAACATTCTTATTGTGGAGCTCTACCTATCGCACGTATCCACTGTCAATCTGTGTTACAATGTTTACCTCGCCCGTTAGTTTGAGTCTGATGGAATTTTCAACAGGAGCAGTTTGACTTTTGTGTTTTTCCTACTCTTGCTGTCAAGTCCTTGTAGAGTTTCTCTCCCAAATAAAAAAAACTAAATTAATGCTTAGCGGTTAGCAGTCACTACACTATTACCTTGATGGCTTCCCGTACACGCTACTGGTCTTTTTACTTCCTCCTGCCTTTATGAAACTTAATATACATCGTTATCCACAGCACATACAATAATCTGCGGTTTTTGGTTTGCAATGTACAAGAACCGATTATTGCCCACGGGCCCGTATTTATGGGCTGCAGCTGAGCATATGTGGATCATGCCATTTTTAGTGCTGGGCTTTATTCACCCCATTAGAATTTCTCTCCTTTTTTTTTACAAACTGCTGTTTTTGACTTGTCGTCGACGGAGATCGTGCCTTAGCTTTAAACACTGCCGGCTGTTATCCGTCTGAAACGTTGAATTCAGTAGTGTAAAAGAGC
>JAOVYW010073971.1:13199-52767 GCA_025775045.1 Hiodon tergisus
CTCAGGGATAGTCAGCGTAGACTCCCAAGACTCGCCAGCTCAGGAAACAGCAGCAGCAGCAGCAGCAGCAGCAGCAGTAGCAGATACACAAAAGGACAAAGATGAGTTGTGATACAAGAATATGCTTCTTTTTTTTTTGTACATTAAAAAAACAATTATGTAAGCAAATTGAACAGAGGTGTTTGGGATTTTTGTAAGGTACCTTTTTACCTGATGAGGAAAAGTTGTACAGTAATACTAACACATTGTTTTTTTAGAAGCCATATCATGGACTGCAGCCTCACTGTGTGTATGGTAACATTCAACGTTCTAGGAGGACACTACATTATTTTCTTTGTTTTCAGATTGACCATTCAAGTAATTTATTCTCTTCCGTACAGTTTTGTTCTCATATTTAAGAAGTGCCAAAGGATATTACTGTAAGATATGTCATACTTACCACCCTTTAAAAAAACTTTAATTAAATAGAAGTTTTTAAGAAGGCTTATGTTTTTAAAAAGGGGGCCAAGTATTTGAGAGAAAAATAACGATTTTGTGTTCTCATCTGAATCATGACCGGTACTTTTTTTTTATTGAATATCAAATGATATAGATAATTGCATCATGATGCAAAAAATGTCACATTTTTAATTAGACTGAATCGTTTTCAGTTATAATAAAAAAATATAAATGAAGACATGAACTTAAAAGGAAGAATTTTTGTCCATCAGTTATTTGTGAGCGAAGGTCTACTTTGCTTCAATATGCCACTAGATGGCAGAATGTAATCACGACCTGGTTATTTCTATGCTTCTGTCTGTAAAGGGTGAGAGAATTTCAGGTTTATAATTTTAAAATACATACATTTAAAACAAATCTTAATTCTGTGATCTTTCAGTCTGGCTGTGTGCTTCTTATTGGTACACAGAGTTCTCAAACTTCAATCAACTTCTTACAATTACCTGTGCTGGCTGGCAGGCATAGTTGTCTCCAGTGAAACGGACTATAATTTAAAACTCCTGTCATGTTTCAGCAGATGACAAAACCAACAAAATCTACCTTTCTGGTAAAATGGTTTTTAATAGTCCTGAATGATCCAAGGCTTAATTTTTTGGATATTGTTTTTTCCCCATTCATGTGAGATTAAATATTTTAACAAAGTAATATTGTGTTGATCTCTTGATAATGTTATTTTGATAACTTTTAATGGAAGTTATCCTGATTTTGAATAATAGAACCCAATCAGTAATTTGATAGCAGTTTGAAAGCTATCATGCGTTCCTATACAGCCATGTGGGTCCAAGTGTACTGTAATGTTGGATGGTATGATGTGGCTGTGTGGGTTCTGCATGTGAATTAAGTTATGCCTACACAAATCAGCAAATGACACAAAGAGAGATGCAGCTGGTACATTTCAGATATGCATGGGGTGGATAAAATATTAATTATTCTAATGTTGAGAAAAAGCAGATATCCATTAAGCAACAGTCTAAAGTGAAAAGGTATGCTGAAAATTGTGTGATTCGATCATTTTATGGCTTCAGGATGAAGCCAGGGAACCTTCAGTGTACAGGTACTTATACAGCATTTATTGTTCAAATTCCTCGTCCAAACTCCCAGTCTCCTTAGCAACACAAGGAAAGGGGCATTATGAAAAGACCTCCCTCTTTATGTCAATGGCACAAACAGGCTCTATCTGTGCTGACTCCTACATCACAAGAGTAGGAGGAACCAGCAATGATCAGAATGTTGCGGCCTGGCTGGGGCAACGTCTCAATGCTTTAACAACTGCACTAGAATCTAGAGCAGATCTAAAAATGCATCAGGCAGCAGCCCTCAAATAACACTCCTTTGAGAAGTTTATTTCTGAAACTGACTTTTTTGTTACCAACATGGGGTAAATGGCCATGGAATTAACTTCATAAACTTTATTGTAATGGAAGTTTAAGAAAGTCCTGAAAAGATTAAAAGAGGTCTGTACAGAGGTCACCCAGGATTAAATGACAGCAGAAAATTGAAGCAAGATGAGCGATATCTATGCTGGAGTCTACACTGGGAATTTATAGGCAGACGGCAGTCGCCTTGATCGGAATAATTCTTCCAATGTGACGTGCAGTGTGTTAAGCTCCATTAACTCTGCATTATTTAACGTTGTGCACTCTGTTTCCCACCAAATGCTTGTGTCGCAAATCTCACGGGGTGTCCGGATGGTGAAAGTAATGGGCACTTGGTTTCCAAAATGCGAGATTCAACAAGCAGCCAGCCTCTGTGCGGACTCAGTAAATCTCTACCAGCCCTGGCTCTGCACCTTGTGGGCGAAATGCAGGGCATCTGTTTCTGCCTATAGCACCCCCCCCCCCCCATCTTACCAACAATTCCCTGGCAGCGACTCAGTTTTCTTCTCTGACTTGTCACTTTGGCTGGGACTCATGTTGATTCAGTTTTGCATAGGATAAAACATCCATTCATCTATCAGTTATTTTCCATAACTACTTAAGTACTTAAGGGTTACAGTGTTCCGGAGCCTATACTGTTTAACGCTTTGTTGATGAATACTTTTAGCTTTGTTGCAGTAAGAAGGAGACATACAAGTAGCGATCCATGGTTGTGATCCATGGTTGTGTTTACCCTAACACAGGGTAAAATGCCAGCTGGAACGCCTGCACTTCTCACAATGGTTAATGCTGTAATTGATGAGATGTAAAACTATTGCAAAAGGATTCTGATTTCAGTGTCAACCTGTATTCACAGGAGGCATTGAAAAGTTGCAGTTAAAATCTTTTTTAAAAATCCTAACCCTCTAGTACTTCAGGAGGAAACCTTTACTTTACTGTCCTCAGTCGTGAGACAGTTCCTGCTGCTCTATGTTTTAATTGAAAGCCAGCATGTGTGGATCGTCCACTAGGGGTACCTCTCCACGATAGCAGAAAACACAAAAAAAGAAGTTCATTCAGCATAAAATGATTGAACAGTGCTTAATTCTGACATTTATTCACATTCTTAATTGTTATTATCAATGACAACCATGCATATTATGGGGAAATAACTGCCAGTAACTGCCAGTGCTTATTGAATGCCTCTTCTCGTGGATCTGTTGGGACATGCCCCAAAGATCACTGTTTATGAGCATGCGTAGTTATGATTTAGGCTAGCTTTTAGCTGCTCCTATTGATTCCATTTGGGGCACCGGATTTCTCAATGCCTCACTTTAGATGGCAGTTTATAAAATATCACTATATTTATCAAGACAGTTAATAGTGTATCTAATAGCAGCCTTGGAATAAGAACATTAAATTAGCAGAAAGGAAAGTAAAGTTGTTTGTAGCTCGCAAGCATACACTTTTGTGTTAGAAAGTGAAGAACACAGAACAAGAAATGTGCCACTGTGTTGTCTCTGCAGCCAGATCCATTTGGGCGGATTGCAGATGAAGAAGTTGGAGCCCAGATCTGCAAACACAGTGTGCGGTTTTACATGTCTGTTCACAACAACTGCTTTCGACAGACCAATGGGTGAGCAACATAAAGCACATGTCAAAAAAGATTTGAAAGCCCAAATATGAAAAAAACCCATATGCAGAATGTGGTAAAGCAAGCAACGTTGGGATCTGTTCACATAGCTACCCGACTGGATCAGGGCTAAAGAGACACAGAAAAGAATTAGACAGGAACACACATATTTTGTTAAAAGTAATTGGCTAAAATTCTGCGGGGCCTCAGACCTATCTTTACGTGGATGTGATGAGAGTCAAGGCTTGCAGCGTTTCTAGGTTTAGTGTATTCGGCGTCAACATTGGACAGTGCACCAATTTGTGTGTATGTGTGTGTTTGTGTGTGTCAGGTTTCAGCCCAACCAGAAGAACCACTGCAGTATACAATGTGTACCGTTGTTTGTGAAACGGAAATGATCAATCACAGATGGTATGGTCTGTTTTGTGTTTGTGGTATACAATGCTGCCATTTTCCCCTGTCCTGTTCAGCTGTAAAAATGGTAACACTTGTAAGACACGAACATTACATAAAGGGTAGACACAAAACAAGTCCAATTAATACAGTTAATACAACAGATCCTGTTCAGCACTTCCTGTGATAAACACAAGGGGACATTGTCTTTAAATACCTATTGAAATTGCACTCCATTTGCCAGGAACGCTCGAGCCTCGAAGCCCCACAGTGACGTAATGGTTATGTCACCAAGCATCTGCTAATGGATTTGCTTCTCAGTTGTTCTGTGTTTGCATGAAACAACCGCCCATACGGACACCGAGGAACAAGGGAAGCAAAATCTGCATGTAGCGCTAAACGCACTCTTTATACATAGACCACGCTGTCACATATAATAAATATTACATTTTGGAAGTGGCAGGGCAGGTTAATATTATATTAAAAGTTAAATTATATTAAATGTGCTAGTGAAGACCACCAAATAATAAATAAAAAAACCCTATTTTCAGACCCAGGTTGAGAAATACAATTACGGTGTTTAGTTTAGCTGAAAGAACCTTGCCGTCAAATGCAAAATTTTAGGCTGGATTATGGTTGTTCCCTCCTTTTCCTGTTTGCAGAAGAAAGTAACCCTTACTGGTTACCTAGGAGACAGACCCAGCATGTCCTTTCCCTGGCAGGATTAGGCCGGACACAGCAGGCTGTGGCCTGGCTAAATTAATTCCAACTCTTTGACTTGAAAAGGTGACTGGGGAAATAAAACAGCAGGCTAACAGGACCTGACGTGGAGTTTGGTCGTGTTCCCTCGAAATCTGAGGTTTCATAGGGTCAATTAACTTACACCTGTATTAAAGCCCAGTCTTTAAATTTCTGTTGCAGCACCACACAGCAGCCTCCTTACAGTGGGTCCATGCAGGTTTCGGGATGGCCTTTAAACAAGGGCTATCAGGAGATACAAAAACAATTTTGTCAGCCAGTGTAGCTTTATAACGAACCAAATTGGCTGTCTTAAACCAGTATACTAGGTATCATCCTAAAAGCCATGAAGAAATTATAACCCCCACGACACTTAAACACACACCATATAGCCAGATTGGTAAAACTAATAGTGATTTGCTGCCTCCTAAACACACCCTGTCTTCTGAAACAAAGAAAAACATTGTGAGCTTTTGACATATGCCTGGACAATGACTTCAGCAGGCACAGTGATGAACCATCTCCTTTTTCCCAAGACGGGATCATTTCAGTGCCTGGTATGGACTACCTCCAAGTCATCATGGCGCTGGAGGCTCGGAATGGCCAAGGAAGGCTCCTTGGTAGCAACTGCTAACAGTGCCTGCCCTGTGACTCTACCCGGCTTATGTCCCTAGTTAAATGTAACAGGTAAAGGTCTGATCAGCATACATAGAGGAGAGAATTCTATTGTTACCAAATTCATAATTTTATGTACACTTTATAAAAATTGACAG
The DNA here is from genome assembly GCA_025775045.1 of Hiodon tergisus. Classification (NCBI taxonomy): domain Eukaryota; kingdom Metazoa; phylum Chordata; class Actinopteri; order Hiodontiformes; family Hiodontidae; genus Hiodon; species Hiodon tergisus. The sequence continues at coordinate 18,590 of JAOVYW010073971.1, forward strand.
GCTTCCTCATCAGTTCATTTGAGGCAGTACTAGTCAATGAGTCACAGTGCAAGGCTCCACCATGTCATCTCGTCACACCTGTAGTTCTAAAAAACACACTTGCTACACTGAGTGCCTCTGGAGGTAAGGACAGATGGTGACTCCAGTCCTGTGGTTCATTAAATGCCAAGTACATACTGACAATGGGGCTCCAGTTTCAAATGTTTTATGATGTATTGGGTTTTCTGAAACTCCGCCACTAGTACAGTGAATGTAGTACACCGGTAGTTTTTGATATGATGCTTGCCTCTAATCACAAAGGGATTGGATTAGATGCAAACCTATCATGCTTCCATCATCTGAGTAAAAAATCTGAACAGGTAGTTTGTTTTAAAACAGCTCTGACATGTTTTACTTTTCACCAGCTGATGTATCATGTTTATTCTGATATAATGTGTTTATTTTAACATGTTATGTATCCATTTGTCCAGTTCCTAGTGCTACGGTCTGGTGCCCACCTATACTGTAAGCTGTGCATATCTACAAAACATAATATATAATAAACCCCTCTAGATAAGATCATCTGAAAAGCACTTAAAGGTATAAACACATGCTTGCAAGGTTGCTTAGCTTCCATCCTTCATTTTCTCTCCCTCTTCTTCAGGAAGCCCTTCCCGGCCTATCTTTTAATTATTATGGACATTGTAGTGCTGGAGATCGGCCATTCGTCCTAATGCTCTCCTTGCCTGGGTCATACACTAGGCGGGCAGAACAACATCATCCCTGGCTCGGAGGCCATGTGTTGCATCCACTCTGGTAATGGATGAAGGCAGCAGGTTATCCTAGAACCCAGGGGTAGGCAGCGGAAGAAGACCTGTGAAGAGGCTGTGGCAGCAGCAGCTGGGGCTCACCCAAAAACCTGTGGGGATGCTAACTCTGGACAGGGAGGCAGCAGCAGCGGCAGACCCTGTGGGCAGGGTGGCAGTGATGGTGGCAGGGTAACACCTCAGGTGGCAGAACCCACTCATCCTCAAGCCAGCAGTACCATCACACCAGATCCCCCTGCCACCTCCCTGCTGGCCCAAAGACGAGCTGCCGACTCTGGCACGTAATGATTGCAAACCGTTACACATGGTGATCCTTCTTCCCCAGCTGTGGATCAGCTGTTGCAATAAGGCAGCAATTCTGGAGAAAAGCCTATAATATTCTGAAAAAGCCAGGAAAGCAGCACCCATTTCACAGGGTATGGTCAACCATAGATAGCCATAAGTTTAGTTAGTTGTCTTGCCCTTCTCAGCAGCAGCTTTAACCCATGCTGCCAAACTCTCTCTGAATATATCAGATGGGTTTTAAAATATGATGATGTACAATGAATGTACAATTAAATGTTCGTATCAGATCAGAAAAGAATAGTTCACTTCCTCACCTCTGTGAAGTTACATAGGCTCTGGATAGTGATGCATCCACTTCTCAATCCAAACAGCATTCAGAAAAAACCTGAGCCCTGAGCAGGGTACTAAAGGCTGTTCTGCCATTCCTGGGGTTCAGTTCAACTCAGAGTGTCTAGGAGTTCACAAGCTGGCTGCAGGAAGGCGTAGGAAAAGAGAAAACGAGAGTCTGCATTCAGTTTCCCCTGCAGCTTCTACTCTGTCTATTCTGTCTATTAGCATCTGCCTGTGGCTTCCTCAGTAAGGGGCTGTCAGCTTCACTTTGAAATTAAGCAATACGAGTCAGTAATGCTACCTTTGAGTCTCATTTTACACGTTCTCTTTCCTTTGGAACTAACTGATAAATATTTGACAAATTTGATGTAAAAGATAATGTTTGTGAAAAACCTCCTCCAACTTAATCTTTAGTGGAAAGGTAAATGCATGTTCTATTATATTTATATATACATAACGTATACTACTGATGTACATATAATTAGTCACTGACATTTACATAAAGCTGTTATTATATATATTTTTCTCACTTCCAACAGAATTGCTGAACATCCTGTTTGGAAAGATTTTGGTGAGCAGCTGTTACTATGTTGTTGGTCACACGACAACCATGCATTTTCTGTACCTTTTATTCTGTATCACTATTATATATTCATCAGTTCTCCTGTATTTACAAATTCTATGTATTTATTCAGTTTTCCACACACGCATTCCTACATGGTCACAATGGAAGACCGAAAAACAGGCGCAAAGTTGACCCATTAATCCCTGTGCTATGGAAATTTACACAATTAGCATTCTCACAGCACCGAGATATAAAGACAGACAATACAGAACTTTTGTGTTTCCTTATAGTCAGACCACTCTTTTGGTCTTCTTTGTTGTTAAATGAAGATGTCACAATGTGTTGTCATAGCAATGGAGGTCCCATGGCTGGCTTTCAGCCACTGAGCTACCACAGCAGATGGGAAGAGGAGGGCAGGCCAGGTTTATGTTAGAGTAAACAGAGTTTGAAATGTGTAGGAAGCACAACAGAGGCCTGCAGAAACATCATAGCTTCTCAGTGAGGACTTACTGACTCTGGTATTTCTCATTTTTACCAGGTCAGTTGTACCTCAGCTGCTTATATAGGATACATTTTATGTTGGATTCTGATTGATGTCCAAAACATATACATTTTTCTAGACAGGTTCTGTGGAACTGTAACCTGGATCTTGATCTGAGCCTAAATGTCTCTACATGGCTTTACAAGATAATCAGAGGCAATAATCTACATGCATGCATTCATGATGAAACATTAGCTTATAACCATTAGAGTCATTAGAAAAATTAGGCAAACGTGTCAGAAATTCAAAATGGCACATCTGACATTGTTTACAGACTGACTTCAAGTTAGGGTTTGCCTACAGAGAAGAATGCCTCCCTTTCTTTGGTCTGCAAAGAGCTGAGGACTGCAGCATAATAATGGATTAGCCTGGCACATTCCCTCTCTAATCTCCTCCATTTTCAGCCCCTGTGCCTAGCTCAGCTGTTCACCCCCAGGGGACTGGCCTTCTTGGTGTGTCCCCGTGGGGTGCATTGACACTGGCTATCTCCCGATAATTTCTGTGGGCAGCTGCTTTCAGCCAGCGCCAGGTGGAGGCACTTCAGGGAAAGCAGCGTCCTGGCCCCCACTTCAGAACGCCATTCTCTGGGGTTGCCCTGCTCCCTAGCCACAATGGGGCCATCCGGCCTTGACAACACAAACCAGAGGGCCCCTCTTGTGCCCTTTCTGCGGCTGTAGCCATCAAGTGTGCTCTGACGTCTTGGAAACAGACACAACATGGATACTTGAGGTATATCTGGAATGGAAAGGTGCCCCCAGGCCGAGAATGTACCGGTGCACCATTGGCTCTCCTTTCCAAATGGAGAGCGATGGAAGGATGGAGGGTAATTACAAAGCGCTAATAGGGGCATCAGGAACAAAAGCCCTTCCTTTCCCACGTACAGCAGATGGGGATCCCGTCTCTGGGAGGTCCCGTCGCTGCATTGGGAACGGTCCGGTCTTGTTAGCAGGAAATATGACTTTGTGTCTTTGATCATGTCAGCTGATTTTTAAGCTGAGCTTAGCATTGGGAGGACCTATGAAATCTAGACAGGGGAACAGGCTAAGGGAACCAGGCCCTCGCTAAATAAGGAGCATGGCAAACTGGGCTTTCATTTTGTATACCTGAGAGACGGCCACTGTGGGTCACAAGCTGCACAAAAGGGGAAAAAAACAAAGTTTTATGAGATACGAAATTTGAGAACCGAGTTCACAATTTTTGTCACAAGATGACAAAACTGATTTTATGTTTCAGTAAGTCAAAAATGCAGAAGGATTTTTCAAATAATAATATCATTGCACTAGCCCTCATTAAAGGGTTATTTTGGTTTACGGTTACTAAGGCAGAGGTTTAAAAAAAAAAAAAAAAATGTATCAGTTTAGTCTGAAAACTAAAAACATTCTCTAGCAAATCCAGTAGTGCAAAGTATTTTCCTAAACATAATTGTTACAAAAGCAAACAAGTCATTCCCACAGAATTCCATTGTCAGTTAGGTAGTTTTTATTTTTATTTTTTTTGCTAATACTGCACAGAATGATCATTGATCTGAGTAATAACTGCAACTAAACATGCTGATGCCAACTGGCATCTACAGTCAGCCAGTTGCACCTATAATATTTCCTGAAGTTCTGAAGGTACAGATCATTATTTACTTCAGCCTTACGTGCCTAGGTGCCTGCTTTAACAGCTCTACTAAGAGTAGGACATGTGTAATTTTTGTAATTTGTAATTTTTCTGAGAGTGATGACAGGACTGTGAATCTGAACAATGACATGGTGTGACACTGATCTGTTTCAAAGCAGTGTGAAACTGAATTCAATATTCCAAACACCGTTAGGAAATTCTACAGATACCCAAACCATCCCAGCAACAATCTACCCACATGGATGTTAGCTTTCTCCTCTTGTTGACTTGTCATTCACAAGGACCCTTTGATTGCTCTGCCATGCAGCTGGGACAAGGAAAGTCCTGGTATGTGTGGGGCATTGTGATTACTGAATACTACAGTGTTCCAGTAAAATAAAATGTGAACATATCCTCCACTCCTGTATGGCAAGATTTCTGAAATCTACAGTTAGGATTTAACATAATTTTGAAGACTCGGATGATGGCTCCAGACATCACTGCACAATGGCCACATCAGCTCCACAGTCCATTTGCAAAACACTACTTGCACTGTAGCAAAACCAATGCCATGGTAACCATTAGTAAAGTCAGATTTTAAAAATAAATAAATAGTTATCAATGACCAAGTGTCATTGCAATGCCATGAAACTAGCTAAGCACAGCAGCAAATTTTCATTGAGTAGACCGCAGCAAACCTCATGTTATAGTACTAATTAAAATATAATTTGACATATTAACACATAAACACATTAACTGTAATGCAAATTCATTCAAATTCATCAAGTAGTAATTAGCTGTGATGATTCAAAATAATAAATAAAAAACATTCACCCCTTATTTTTTCATTTTGACTATATGGGCAGTTTTTCATACGAACCCTGGCATTAAAAAAATGTCTCAAAGCTTATTAGTCTGTGGTGAACCTGGCTATAAGGCCATAGCCCATTTAGTATAATCATATTTTCCCAGCAGCTCCTGGACCTCAGTAGGTCAGGGGGAGGTGCTTGATTGTAATCCACCTCAGGCCGGCTCCTTTCAGTCTTGGTGGAGGCATAGACATTAATTACAGTTGCTCACTGGCTAATCGTTGCAATGGCCCATTGGGTCTTGGACGATCTAGCCTGAAGAGATTACTGAATATTGTGTACCACAATAATAATTTGTTAAAATAATAACTTCTGAGAAGATACAACTGCCTGATTCATATTTTACTATGCCCTTAAACAACATAGTAAAATGTTGAACACATTTTAAAGGAAGAAACAATTTGTTATTCTGATCATTTATCATTTTTAATTCCATCTAAGGAGAGTCAGAATAATTTTAAGCCTGCTACTTTTTACCATTGGTATCTGTAATCCCCCCCACCCCCCAATGGAAAAAGCACAAGACACTTATTGTGCTCCTTCGTGAAAAATACAAGGCATTTAGCTTTGTCTGCCTGTCTGTGTGGAGTTTGCAAGTTCTCCCCTTGTCAGTGTGGGTTTCCTCCTGGCCCTCCGGTTTCCTTCCTAGGTGTGTGTGTGTGTGTGTGTGTGTTGCCCTGCGACGGCCTGGCGTCCCGTCCTGGGTGTATCCCTGTCTTGCACCCTATGCCTGCCGGATCAGCTCCGGCATCCCCGTGACCCTCACCAGGATAAGCGGTTTCAAAGATGGATGAATGAATGGATGGCTAAATTAATTGTAACAGCTGATTATTTCCAAGTGAAGTACTCTGCCTGATAGTAGCAGTCCTTTTGGGATAAAAACATGCACCATAATGGTTAAACATCCACTACGCCACACTATTCACATATATAATAAAAAAAAATTTCAAGTTACGGATCTGGGAACCACTTAAATCATGGTTAAATGCCTGTTAAATGGTAATGCTAATTCAGAGGGTTTACAGTCACAAATGGGATCTAAATTACATCTTGCATCCAGAGTTGTTTGTTTAAACAACTCTGTCTTTGAGTTTGTAAAACATCTGGGGGCTCTACAAAGAGACAGCCCCCTCCCTGGCTCAGTTCTGTCTCATTGCACTCAGACAGTTTTTTGTGTAGGCGCACACAGGCATGGCCACATGGTATTTTAATCCATCCTGGAGCAAAGGGTGTTTGTAAAGGGCTTATTCCAGGTATCCAGTCCAGTGAGCTCTGCTCAAATGTAAGCGCCACAGAGAGTATGACGACCGCCCTGGGGCTCCGCAGGAAAAGTCACGGTTACCTAAACAATTAACACCATGATTATGCCAGTCCTGGCCTACCCCCCAAGTGTTTTAGTCTAGTTGAAGGGGATTTAAACCTCGATTCTGGTTCTAGACAAGATTCTGTCCACCATGAAAACGCCTGGTCAAAGCTGGGCCTCTCACAGTGAAGAATGTAATAATCACTTGTTTGGAATCCTCAGCCTAGTAGCTTATGTAATATGTTTTCTGGATGTGATTTAATATCAAATTATGAGAAGACTGGGTTCCACTTGCAAGGACATGTAACTGTGTGACTTTTCAGCTTTTTACTCTACTAACACACCAGTGTTTACAACCATAGTTGTTTAAAATGCCACCGATATCTAATAGTCCAGAAGATATTCTGCGGTTTCTTTTGGCTAGCCAGTATGTGCAACCCCATGTTATCATAACCCTGGATGTCACATTATACAGTGGAACATCGAGTTCCCCGAGGCAGCTTATTCAACAAAGAGCATCAAATTCCTGATGTATGGGCAACTCTTGGGGGTTCAATTGAGAAAGTTTCCATGGTGATCTCAAGGCCTTCGATGGGTTAGCTTAAAATTTCCAAGACCTTCACAGGGTTGAGGACTGCACACAACACATCTTTTCACACAAACATAGTATGAGTTGATTTATGAATGTTTGTTTTGCTGCTGACTGTATTGCATGCTACAAAAGCAATACCAAAAAAACTGTTGACCAGGCAACAAGCAACCAGGTTATTGAGATTATTCCATAAAAATAAACAAATAGAATTGTTCATAGAAGCTTTTTCAATGGTGCAATGTTTTTTTCTGAACTGAAATTTTTTCCCCCTGTAAAATGATGGTTTAAAAACAGAGTGCAGTAGGCTCATACTGTACTACATCAGTGAACTTTACCACTGAGTTCTTGGTCATTGTATTGCTTGGAATTTCTTAGCCTTTCAGTGGGTGTCCCTCTTGCAGCTCCCCTGGCCAATCAGTAAACAGCCTTCCGCCCCTTGCACATTCTGCAGTTGTGAAGCCAGTCAAGGCTTTTTTTGTTTTAAAGTGAAGTTTTTACTGCAGCTCAGCCCCCCCGAGCTCCATCCAGATCTACTGGAGTGTGACGAGAACGCTATGCAGGCTCTGACCAGCCTTCTCCCAAAACCCCACCGCCGTCGCAGTCACTGAGAGCCACTTTCAGAAACGCCTGGCGGCCCGCATGTAGGGGTGTTCTTAAAGATTCAACACACCATCTGCAAACAAACATCTCTGACTGTGAACAAGGGGCAGCCCTTCTGTCTACATGCCTTTTGAGTGACGGAGGAATAAAGTTGACCTCCAAATGACACAGAGTGCTGCAGCCGTGAGCATCACAGAGAGGGACCAGATAGTAACTAAAGAGGTGACACGAAAAGAAAGACAGCGGAAACAGATTCCCTACAGTTCTACTTCCTCTGTTTTGACTCCTGAGTTTTGGGATTAAGAGGGAAAGGGACAGTCCTGTGAAAAATAAACTTTTGTTGTGTCACATTGACTTTTAGCATCCAAAGGCAGGACTCCTCCTTCATCTGACCTGTGCCCAGCAGTGATTGTCTGCAGGGGTAGCTTTCTCAAGACAGCAACAAGAAGTTAAACAAGAAAGAAAGACAAAGAAATGGCCAATTCTGGATTCCAGCTCCTGGGTTATTTCTTGGCGTTGGGAGGATGGATTGGCATCATCTCGACCACAGCTCTGCCGCAGTGGAAACAATCTTCCTACGCCGGCGACGCCATCATCACGGCGGTGGGACTCTACGAGGGATTGTGGATGTCGTGCGCCTCGCAGAGCACTGGCCAGGTGCAATGCAAAGTCTTCGACTCTATGCTCTCTCTGGACGGTAAGTTCAAATGGTACCTGTGGCTATCCAGCTTCTCTCACCCAGCTTCCTACCTCTCCATTCCTGTACCCTGCTTTAAGTTATAGACATTTTATTAGTGTAGAAATACAATTTTAAGTTTACTGTGTCCATCTTCACTTGATTTTCTAGTTGTGTCAATTTCCAAAAGGCATCTGTAGTAATGGCTCTGTGAATATGTAATATTGAAATACCTGTATGAATTCAAAACACCTGTCCCCTCCGGCTGGCTTCTTATTTATTTTATCTCTTGAGCTAAAATGGACCGCAGTTATTTAGGAAAAATTATCTGATGTAAAGTACTTAATTCACCATAAATTAATAAATAAGGAGCACACTAAATGTAGGCAAGCACATGTGTTAATAATATAATTAATTATCAAGTATTTACTAATTTCCATGCTAGTTACGGGTCACCAGAAGTTAAGTCCTTTCTTCTAGCTTGATATACAAACAATAACGCTGACGTATATAATCAGTGACACTCATCAGAAGTACTTTCTTTGGAATGTTGGGTTTAAGTCATAAATCTCTCTACTTATAAAACTGACGCATTGGTGTGACTCAGTTCCCGTACTTGTGGGAATCCAATTATTTATTGCCTTCCAACACTGTTTGGATTTTTTGGATTTTTCCTTTGGAAAAAAAATATCTAATGGCAGTTCAATTAATTAAAAAAATTAACTACTCCCCACATAATGGAGCTGTTTGTTTGTGGTCGGCTAATATTGCCTGCACTCAAATAATAGTGCAATGAGAAATCACCGCCTGAATGTATAATTGAAAAACACTTGGCAGTTTTATGATTAGTTGTTTCAAAACAGTTATGCGGCCAGCAGTTTGTGGCGTGAATGGATGTGCTTTCCCTTTAGCTCGTCAGTGTATAGTAAAAACAGCTTATTGTCCCCCCCGTAATAAGAAGCAGTTGTTTTGAGTAGAAAAGCCTAGTGTTGAGCCAACCACCAAAGACTTTTTCAGAATGCAAAATCTATTTCACCACACAATGTGAAAACATTATTGGCACCCCCCATGCTACACTGTCTGTGGTAACTTGCTGACAGTCTAAATGCATTCAGTTTTAAAAATGTCAACATCAGGTTCTGAAATGTCCTTCCACAACAAACCAACCCATCTATCTAACAACTTTGAAAGTGATTGCTTAACAGCAATACTAGAATAAATATATGACTATTACTGTAGAAAACGTGGTGCTGAAGGAACAGTTCTTGTTTTGATAAAATGAAAAGCACTACATGTCTCTTTTTCGCTTTTGTGCTTATCACGCTCAGCTTAGAAACACAAAGAACCTGGACCCTAGCTGGTACAGTTCTCCGAAAAACCTTGGAAACTTTTAACTTTTGCCAAAAGCTCTAAAACATCAAACACAGCCTGTGGCGCAGGGTGCAGCCAGACAGTCACACATGGTGCATTCAGTGCTACTCTGGGTGGAATTCTTACCCACAAAGGGCTGATAAGACCCTGCCACCCCAGTCCCCTCCCCCCAACCCGTGCCATGGTGGCCCTGTGTTAGGTCATTGGCAGGACAATATGATCAATGTCCCTGTCTGTGCCTGTCTTAGGGAGCCCCACAAACCCTGCATTGTTTCCCATTGTGAGCGATGATGTCTTTTCTTGAAAAATCATTGTTAAGGGCTTGGCCATTTGAGCTTTCTGCATCCTGTCAAAGACTAAGGCATTTCTTAGCATTGATACAAAGAAGCGACCACAAGTTTAATATCCCCCTAAAATAACAGTAAAACTCTTTAGGGATGAAGTGTCATATAATTATATGTGAGTGACACAATTAAACCGGTTCAACAGTAACATTTTATTATATACTAGGCATTATTTATTAGGTAATATCAATGGCGTTTTAAACATATTTTACTTTCAGTGACAGGGACTTAAGTAACCTCATAAGGAAAAGCTCTGTCTCCCATTACTCTCCATGCTAACTTAAACCATGTCTGGTTACTTGTACTTTAGTCCATCATGAATGTGTGACTTTATGGGATGAAAAGAAACTTAGACAGAAAGTAACAACATCATTACAAATTAAATTTACTTCAGTGAGAGGTTACTGCAGGCAGATGAAGAAAGTGGCTGCTCTGAGTGAGATGACAAGGGAACTCACAATAAACAATGCCCAGCAGGAAAAAAACAACAACACAATAACTACCGTATTGAAGGATGTCTCCACCCACATCAGTTAAAGACTTGCTAGCCTGTGCCAGGCACTGCCCGCCCTAGGATGAAGCAGAAGAGAGTGGGAGTGTAGGAGGCTCCTTGAACTCTGTTGAGAGATTGGACTTGGGAGACACTTTGATGGCACCCAAAACAGTGATTCATAAAATAATGCAAAGACAGGGTTTGATGAAAAGAGCCCAGTGCCTTTACTTTATGGAATCATTAAACTTCACATCAGACGGATCACTTCATGCTAATCAAAGCATTAAAGACAGAGCAGTGATTTTCTTTTTATCGACCTCTGTTTGAACTCATGGCTAAAATAGCTGTTGCCTTAGGTGTTTGTTGGCTTTGTCTGGTCATAGCCTTTTTCATAGAGTTTCTGTTATTGCCAAACCAAACCCTTGAGTTTCTTTTCTCAAGGGTATGGTCTACAATGCAATGGCTTCACTGTAGATTTCCCTTAAATTAAATTAGACTGAAAATAGAAGATTTCAGATTTTATATCAATACTTTTGATACCAGGTAAACAGAAGTGTTTCAGTGTCACTGAAAGATCTGTTCCCCCTGAACAATTTGGTCTCCTTCTTATTTACATTCCCAAGTTCTGTCGCATTACTAAATTAAGTTTTAATATTAGTCTCAACCAACTTGATGTAAATTAGGCCTGTCAAAGTTAACGCGTTTACGCGTTTACGCGTACGATTAAATTCAAATGCTTAACCCCGTCAATTTTTTTGTCGCAATTAACGCCATCCATAGTTAAAAAACTATTCCACGCTCTCGCACTTGTTTGTCAATCCTCTGCTTGAATTTAGATAAAGCTTTGCTGATTACGTTAGCTTGAATGATGGAAAGGGCTGCTAAAGGGTTTTTTATTACAAAACTCTTATAGATGGGTCTTTGGATAAAAGCAAAGTAATTTGCGGCTACTGTAAGGGTGAATTTGTGTATCACCGAAGTACATCGAGTCTGAAGAATAATTTACAAGCAAAACACTGAGTTGACGCCGGCAGCAGTAGTGAGAGGGCTAGCAATGCAGGACAGCAGCAGCCTACTCTTTTAGAGTTCGGGTGCAAAAGGCAAATGGACAAGTCAAACTTTCTGATACAAATTATTTTAGTTTCTTTCCGTTACAATAAAACACAGTATGCCTTCAACATAACACACTGCTTTTTAAATGGAAATTTGTTTATTTTGGGCCAAATTTGAGCACATTCAAAAAGTGCGATTAATTACGATTAATCAGTGCATACATTTTTTTAATCGATTCCCAGCCCTAATGTAAATTTAATGTCGGACCAGGCGATGTTTGATTCTTCACATATTATGTATTCAATTAACAAATAACGCAATACTTCTCCAGCTTATTATGTATCTAGCAAATTTTGTTTCCTTATTCATTAAAATAGAAGGCTATCCCTGTCAGCAACTCTTGAAAATAATATCTTAAATACATTTATGTATCAATTTGAAAGTTATATTTTCCTCTTCCTTGTTGGGCATTTATAAAATATATACTATACGGTAATTCATATGCAGCTTTATTATGTCGGATACCAGCCGTATTCAGGTAATAATTAAAGAAGACATCAATATTGTTGCAAGGTTTAGGGAGCTTTTTTTCAGATAATGGTTGAGCGTCGTTCAAATGATTAATGCCCTGCTCATCATTACCTCCTTCGGTTCCAAAGTTCTTCACCTGCCCACCCTGTCTTCCAGTACACATCCAGACGTGCCGGGCCCTGATGGTAGTGTCGGTGCTAATGGGCTTCATCGCCATCATTGTTAGCGTGGTGGGCATGAAGTGCACCAAGGTGGGCGACAACAACCCTCTGACCAAAAGTCGGATTGCCGTCTCTGGAGGGGTGCTGTTCTTGCTCGCAGGTGAGGTCCTGATATCTCCATGGTAATGACACCCACCTGCCCCATCCTTCAGCACCCATTGGACATTGGACACCAGCATCATGTGTGATTGACACCATGCCCTTCCATAGGCAAAAGCTGAAATTTAAAGACATGACTTATTTAATCTGTTACTTAAATCTTAAATATTTTCTTCTTTTTCAAGGCCTTTGCACATTGGTGTCTGTGTCCTGGTATGCCACACAGGTCTCCCATCAGTTCTTTAATCCTAACACACCTGTAAATGCCAGGTAAAAGGAACTTTTTATTCAGTTCGTGTTAATTTTAATTAATTGTATTTTTTGTGACAACCGGCAGTGAGTAATGTGGAAAAGTCTATTTAACTTTTATCTGGGTTTTTTGGGACATGTTCATCAAGCTACTGCTAAGGAGGGAAAAAACCCAGGGCATGACTGTTGTAGTCGAATAGCAAATATAACACATAATACAATGATGTCACAAAGATCTAGCTGTATTTCTGTATTAACTGCACTTTTTTGTTAATGGCCCCCTTATTAACACCCGTGAGCATTAATCCCCAAACCAGGTTCAGTGGGTAAGGCATGATGTAATGTTGCCCGGCAGGGAATATAGCGGGGTAATAACTGGGCTTTGCTGATGGCTACCTCCCGCTGTGTTCCAGGTACGAGTTTGGCTCTGCACTGTTTGTGGGCTGGGCCGCAGCCAGTTTGACCATGCTGGGGGGGTCCTTCCTCTGCTGCTCCTGCCCCAACGAGGAGAGGAGAGGGCAGCAGTACTATCGGCAATCGCAGCCCTCCACAGCCAGGGAGTACGTGTAATCCTCTCTAGTAGCCAGACAGACAGAGATCCATGGGTCAATCACGGCCAAAGGCTCCACCTTTTTGCCCTGATCACACCCCTGTTTAGCCCATCTACCCACACACGGCACACTCACACATATATGTTGCAGGAAAAACACAGGAACTTAGGTTAAAGGTGTGTTGGAGATACAAGTGAGATAAAAGTAGAAATTCACATTTAGTTAACATACTGTACTCCTCTGACATCCTCATGACTTTTAATGACTTTTTGTAGTCTACTCAAAACAAACACTTAAGTTACATTTTGCCAATTATGTTTTTATTTATTTATTTTTAAAGTTATATATATGCCAAGAAACTGCTTTGCATTTAATCTATACTATATATTCTTTTTTTAAATGTTCGTTTATCATGTCATAGTTATTCTTTAGTATAATCACAGGCAATCTTGTTTATATGGGTGAGTTACGAATGTAAGTCTGCAATGTAAAATTTTGTAGAAACCACCTAAAGCCTCTGACCTAAATAATTTTCTTAGTACAGTACCTTAAAGTGCAGATTTGAACAGAGTTTAAAAAGGGAAAAATCATAACACTCCTGAGGATGTAAACTAGTAAACCTAAGAACCATTGCAGAAGATAACATGGAAAACTGCTAAGAAACTGCAGTGTGACAATTTAAGGTAGTATGATTTTTTTTCTTATTATATTTGAAACCTAGTCACAGGTTAAACATGTGTCAGTATTGTCAGAACACCTTCAATTGCTGGAATCACTGCCAAATATGAAACCAAAACACAGTTTTGCTGTTTATTGGGAAGAATAGTTATTCTACCAACACCATCCAAAGAAATTCAATCACAGAATCACTTTACAGTGAACAGTAAATAGAATCACAGAATAACTTTACAGAGAACAGTAAAATGAATCACAGAAAGTTTTACCAGAATCACAGAAAGAGTCCCCTGTGTTTGAGTAAACTGAGGTGTAATTGGAACAAAAAAAAGCAGACAAAAGCAAATGGCTGTTTTTTTCCTATCCTGGCTGATCTGTGTCCAGTCAGAACTCGGGTTGATGGCTCCACACTACTTAACAGTGGGGCCAGGCTGTTGAGGAGGTTGAAATTAACTAGCTTTTAACTCTCTGTGATGCAATTGAAGTCTGCAGGCCATTCTTTGTTGGTGCTAGAGTACAAAATTGACTATGCTGGTTCATTAATGGTGCATCGACCTAGAACACCACATGCATTTTAAACCTTGGTTGATGTTACAAAAGTTATGTGAGGAGCAAATAACGTTTAATTGAATAATAAAGGTTAGTATGTTAGTATGTAAGGTTATTAGTATGTAGTTTACTGTGATACAATGATTAACATTTTTGGTTTACCATGCCTATAGAAAGAGAGTTCTAGAAAAGCATAGAAAGTTCTAGCAAAATATAGAAATAGCTATAGCTCCTTTGTCTAAATAATCCTTAAATAAGTGTAATTAATTGCTTTTGTGACAGCTCACCACGTTGCCATCGTTACATTAAGAAGGGACTTTGAATACTGCAGAATTCAATTGCAGAGGAGGATAGTGAAGCTTTTAAATCAATCTCCACAAAGCAGAATGGATCTGATGCTACTCATACATCTCTTGAAGCTTTCTGTTATTTTAGGTGCGGTCAGGATTAAACATGTCTTTATCATATACCTTTAACATTCCCAACTCTAACAAAACATTTTCACATGCTTGTTGTTCAAGTGGACTTCCTACAAACCTAGTAGCTCAGGAGACAGCAGGACAAAAAACATATTTACCCATAATATATAACCATATATATAATGTATCTATTAAAACTCAGCAATGTAGAGATTGCTGCTTTATCTGTGGGGGCATTATCGCTAGATCTATCTATAGATTTCCTTAGAGTGATGGAGCAAATTGATAGCAAAGCTACAGTTTTTAGCTGCTTCATTATTTGTGAGGAGAGCTTGTCAATCTGCTTGTCCCGGCAGGCATTTTACAAAAATGCAAACAAACCCCATGGCAAGACACCAGTTTTGAATGCCTATGAGTAACTTTTAGCAAACAGCAATGAGATGTCCATTGTTATGAGTTGTTAAACACGGTATCGACGTCCTTTAAAACACCCAGTTTCATGGTTTAAATCCCTTAGTGTAATTTATGTTAGTCATTATTAGCAGAAATTTATTATTTATCATTTATCATTTAACAAGACGAGTAAATATCACAATTTTTGCTGTTGTCTGTAGTACGGGTCCCTTTAGCACTACAAGGGAAACGTAACAACAACTGGCATAAAATCATGGGCAGCTTCTTTGGTAGGTCTAAATGTTTGTATTTTTTACATTATACAAAATATACTTTATTATTATTATTGTCATTATTATTATTTGTCGGCAGACAAATGCAATTTAAAATTTAAAATTTAAAGTATATAACTAAAAGTGTAATTCATACTTAACTATTGATAACAATATATACATACAAACCAGTATGCAAGACAGTGCAAATAAAACAAACTTAAGTATAGTGATGCAAAGGGGACATTCTGTGTGTGTGTGTGTGTGTGTGTGTGTGTGTATAAATATATATATATATATATATATATATAGTATTCTCATATGTAGGTACAATGTATATGTATGTAAAACATTTAAATAGCACAAAGAAGCAATAATCTAAATGTAGTTGCTTAGATTAAACATATGTATTTTTAAATTATTTTGAATTAAAAATACAGTGCATTTAAAAAACAGAAATGCCTATAATATCATTCTAATATTTTAACATTGTGCATTTTCAATAAAATGGGGGAATAAATATTTGGAATTTATTTTTTGTACAAAATGCTATGAAATAGTAAACATTTTTGAAAAAGGTTAAAAAAGGGGATATATCATTACCAGTACTGTACATGACTGTATTTTCTGTTTAAATGATAATATTTATGGCTGTAACGTTATAAAAAAAATCTTTTGCACACTGAAGGAAAACCAACAGCAAGTGTTACACAAATGCAGAAACAATGAAAAAGGAAATTGGCTTCTCTACATCGGTTTGGCAAAAGAAAAATAAATAAATTTAAAAACCCACATGTACAGCAAGCAAGCTAAATTGCCCCACTCCACCCAGTCCATATTCATCTCAAATAGCTTAACATCATTCAACAAATCCAGTGCTAATTAAATTAAACCAGAGATTGTCATGTTGTTTCGATAAGGGGTCCAAAACATAAAGGTTAATATTCTTTGGATCAGGTGCTTTCATTTGTGTTTGAAAGTTGTTATTTAAAAAAAATTCTGGGTCAATTTTAGTCAGGTTACAAGAAGTTATAGTACATTATTAGAGTGGGTATACCGCATATAATGTGTGTGGGAATATATGTGGATCTCATAGCTTTCAATACCACTACGTTGTTTGTGTTGTACACTATATCACAAATATTCTCCAAGGATTAGCACAAAAGAAGCATGAGTTTCAATCAAAGATGGCTAATCCCAAAGTAAACACCTATCCTGATGACAGCTCTCTCACGAGCCAAAGGATACAAAATCAATTTAGACTTTATGATTTCAAATTAACTGACCTAACAATTTTTGGACCCTGAATAAAATGAACAAACATTAAAAAGCACGACTGACCGATCATTTAGCGTCACTTGAATCAAAACTCGCTGCGCTTTTCAGCCTGTACTCCCTCTTGTTGTCTGTGTTATGTAACAGCCCACTCATTCGCTTCTCCTAAAACTGAACAAATCAAAATCCAGAGATCCTGATGTGTGTCCATGTCTAATTCTCTTCTCTGACTCTTTTTCTCTCTCTAATTCAGGGCTGAATTGTTGAGTGAAACTAGTTTCCCTGACTGACCAACCCCCTGCCTTTTTTCGAAGATTGTCAAAGTTCCACTTACTATTTCCCTTTCCCTGTTCCTTCCTAGATTCAAAATGTGGAGCCTTATCACATCACTATAGCATTTGTTGCAGCCCCTATATATATGTACCTTATCAGCATCTGATATTGAAATATTAGTTTACTTCAAGTTTTTTTCTCCCATCTTGTGATTTTGCCCCGTCCCTCACCCTTTTACCTCTGTGTGAATATGGACTCAATATAAACAGACACCCTCCCCAACACTGTTATCTGACCGTGCTAGACCTTTACACTTGTCCCACACCTTTTGACCAGGAAATCCAATGTATGTCACATCATCATGTATAGCCAAGGATTATGTCATGATGTTTCCGATTCTTTTAAATTCCAGGCTGACTTTTGTTTTATGCTTTTCTGACAATATAGCTATGTGTTTACTCAAACGTCTTTTTTTTGTCCTTTTCTTTTAAATTTCAGAGCAAATGTAAAAAGTTCTCCACCAGACAAAGGGGAGCAGTACTTGTAATATGGGAGAGTGGGCAGTGGGCATCCACGTTGATCACATGGTGTTTAGACAAGACACTCTCTCTAGAAAAAATTATAATTAAAAAACTTATAAAGAAAAATATAATGCACCTACCTGCAGAACAAGTCATATGGATTGTATTATTGCAATAAAACATATTTACCAAATATCTATGTCTTATTTGCTTAGGAGTACATTTTAAAAACTTTTTGAACTGTGTTTTTATGTAACTGTAATTTAGGTTTCTGACTAGCCCAGTTTAAATGGTTTAATCATAAAAAACTCAAAAAATGAAGTGTACCAATGCAAGCACTGGGCTATAGTATGAAGACCAATGGCACTGTAAGCCATATCCTTATATCTGATATCTGATTAATCTCTTCCCTAAACGTAAATTAAAGGGTGCTAACATCTCTTTGCAGTGCAAATAAAAATGTAATAAATACACAAGCATTTAAACACTATATAACAAATCTCATATTGCTTAATAATGCCTTGTCTGACAAAGTTTGTATGTTTTTTTTCCCTTCTTTTTACTATAAGAAAAATGTTTCTTTCTGAAGATGCTTTTCAAATTATTATGCAAATGGTGACATAATGCTTTCTGTTAAATTTAAATTGTTGACTCATTTAAGAAATTTACATTTTGGCATAGCATTGTAAAACAGGTCTGCACCTACGTTGCCATTAAACTAAATTTACAATTACATGGAAAGTGTTGAGTGGGTCTTCCTAGTTTTTGAAGTACAAAAGAGAGCCCTGAAGAGGTTGAAAAATGAAGAATTAGGACATAGAAAAGAGGTGAAAAGGATGGCAAGTAAAAGATCATCCAGGATGTTGACCAGTCAACATTTTTTGATATTTTCCGTGATATTGTGAGTTAAATTTGAACTCAATTAAAAAATTTAACTAGAAATTTGGAGTATGATTTTAATATCAACCTGGTAAAAAATTGAGGTGCTATTCAAGTATACCTCATATTGTACACTTACATGGTTTGAAAATTATTTGAGTTTTAATTGATGTGATTTTTTAACTTTTAAACTAATCTTAATGGTCCAGAACACAATACCATTTTATTCATCTACTAAAAAGGGGCTAATATTTTAACACTCCTGTTTCTTTAAACACCCACTATTCTTAACAGTGATTTTGGCAAAACATACATCAACAATTATTCCTTTTCACCTACTTAGTGATATCCCTATGAGGAGATCTGTAAAGAAGCTTCTGATCTGATTTAAAGATTAGATGATCTTATTAGAGACAAGTGTGAGTTCAAATATATGTTTGCATGTTTATGTATTCCAACCCTGTTCCAGGTCAATTCAATCAGTTTTGACGTGAAATGGTAATGTACTGTAATGAGAAAAAACTAACACAAACAATGTTTAAAAAGAAGATAAACATATTAATAGTAGATCTTCATCACAAGTGCTGTTGTGTGGCTGAAGGTATGTTAACAGTAGATGCAGTAATATATACCCACAGGGGTATATAGAAAGACAAGCCAAGAAATGTAAAAGGACTTAGGTTACTTCTTCTTTGAATATTCTGGGTATAAATTGTCACTGTATTTTGTAAAATGTGTTTTGTTTTTTTTAAACCTGCAAGTAAAGCTCTTTCAAGAGAAACTGTGTGGTATATCATTTGAATCAGTCTATAGGCATCTTTGCTCACACACCCTTAACACTCTTCATTGATGTCATGCATGATCAACACATTTAAAAACAACGCAAAAAGTGTCAGAATAAATTTTTTAATTTAAGATAGTGTGCTAAGCTGTCTCACTGGTCCTAATGCAACACATTTAACTTTATACTTCACCAGACTTCAAGGAAATACTGTGGCACATCCAATGGAAAATTTACGGTCCACCACTATTGGTCTGGCACATATCCAAGGGCAAAGATTAGTTGCTAGTCAGACTGTCTGTGTCTAAAAGGGCATTGAATTCTAAAATAAGATTAAATATTTAGTTGAATGTGAAAAACAAACTTTTAAGTGATGTTTGTTTTTGAACACATTATTAGAGTTTTGAATGCTTTAATTTATTTAACAAAAGAAAAATGCATGCAATGGAGATAAAGAATATTTAACTAAAAGAAAAAAACGATTAAATTAGCTGGTGTGTAAAACAGGGAAGAAGGACATGGCAGGACAGCAAAAAGCATGGGAATTCAGTTACAGATATTCAGTCTTTACAGCAAAAATCTTTGACAAAATCTCACTCAAACGACATTAAATACAACAGAGCAGACAAATTATTTGAAATATTCCTACAATCAAATTAGATGGTGGTTGTTTATACTTGACACAAATAACTCTTTGATCCATACAGTAGACTCCTGTAATATCAAAATGTAAAATGGCCAAGAAAATCAAACGATCAGGTAACACCATTTAAATACCCAAAAGAGGAAATCGGTTGGCTGACAGTGGTGGAGGAAACTTAGACCTGGGGCATTGCAATATAACCCCTGTGATCTTTCCTGTGAACACATTAATGTCCTTACTGCGACCGAAAGGAGCCCCCGCATTGGAATTCTGCGCACACCCCGCACACATTAAGGCGGACAAAAATAGTAATCGGAAAAACCACAAGTTCATTATTTTGGGGTCAGGAAAGATAGCTTAATAGGCACTGTGAATTATTCAGAACAGGCAACCTGAGTTCACATAGGCCCTCCTGGTTCAGCCCTGCTGGCCATCCCAATTTTTTTTTTCTCCCTCCAAAAATCTCATCAGTTTTACAGTTCCACCATCATACAGAGGTCAGGATTGTTTTGCTACTGGCAAACCTTCATGTAGAGCCCAAACATGTGTCCTGCCCGCTTGAAGTGGAGGTAAATCTGAATTTGTTTAATATGTTTTTGTGTGTTTGTCAGTTTCCATTCTGAGGGGTGTTAGAGGGAATATTTACTTGGAGAGGAAACTGAAAAACACAAACAAGATTTTTGTAAAGGTAGTGTTAATGAGAGTTTGTTTGGAATTTGTTTAAAAGAGATAAATAAAAAAAAATACAGACTTGCATGGAACATTCATTTAGCCAAAAACTCCTTCTATCCACAGGTGTTATAGTAAAAAGACAGATATCTCAATAATTTTGAGTATGGTAAACAACCATATGTACAGCATATACTTCTTGGGTGGACTGTTACCTTAGAGTTTTTTAATTTAAAAATTTGAATTTGAATTCATGTTGTGAAAAATATTAGTTGTATGTATTCAAATCAAAGAAAATTGTATATTCCTGATAAAATGTGTGAAGTCTTCAAAAATCCTTTCATGTGTTTCGGAAAGTATCTGAAATTTGAAAGCTAAATCTATCGGATTATTTGTTTTACAAAGGATTGCTGTATAAATTGGTAAAAGATCCAAAAAACAAGATTCACTTGTGGTGAAAGAGCTTACCAATTATTGCAGGCTATACTTCCATTTTCAGTGTATTCTTAGGTGTTAAGCCTCTTGGTAAAAATGGAAATGGCTGAAATCTGTTCTTTGACTACAACGACACCAGTGAGAAACTTTGTATAGATGTTCACTTTTGGACGTCAGATAAAAAGTGTGTGGTTTTTGGAGTCTTCCAGAGTTCAGAATGATCGTGGTCCTTCAGTTCATGGCATTCTGTCTGGCACTCGTGTCCACCGTCTTCCTCATTGTGGCCACCTGGACAGACTGCTGGATGGTCAATGCTGATGATGACTTGGAGGTAAGTCAATCTTGGATGATCACACATGCGAATGAGACCAGGGTTTACACTTGATTTGTCCCAGGTCCAGAATTTACATTGGCAAATCTTTTATATCAGGAGATACAGCTGTGACCTCTTCATTCACACTTTTCAAACCATTAAACTCATTGTCATTTAATTAATTAATTATTATTTTGTTAAACAAGAATAAATACTCCAATTAATTTAGGAATATATGGCAAACATGACATTTTTTGTTTTAAATCTCCACACAATAAATATGTTGTATTCCACAGAATTGGTTGCTGAATAGAATGTGGCCAGGAAGAGAATCACACATATATAAGCTTTTGTTGGATGGGGCTGTATAACATTATTTTTGTTCTTTCTAAGCCTTGTTTGAGATGTGAAGGGAACAGCTGTCTTGAACAGACGTTCTCTGTTTCCTTCATGGGAGAGAAACAATCTTCCAAAAGACCATTTGTGTCACGAACATACTCAAAGCAGAGCTTTATTTTGTATAGTAAACCTCTTCCCTCCACATCTTTCAGAGAGCCATATGTGTATGCCTGTGAGGTGACTATGTGGATTTGTTCTCTCAGGTCACCCAGAAGTGCAGAGGTCTGTGGTGGGAGTGTGTGACCAACACGCAGGATGGCATCCGCACATGTGACCAGTATGAGACCATACTCGCAGAGCACCCATGTAAGTTTTCTTTCCCCAAGGGAATGTGCTCTCCATTCTCGCAGAGCACCCATTTAAGTTCTCTTCCCCCATCCATGTGCACTTTGTTCCCAATGTGTGTGTGCCTGTACCACTAGTACATATCAGGTACCAATTTATCCACAGATCCAAGTAATTATCATTTTTGTGCAGCTGACTGTTAATATGAATGTGTATTACACATTTCTGTCATGTATCGTATCATACTAGAGAGCATTAATCACATTTCTTGTTAATAACTTGAATTACTTGTCACTCACAACAAAGACCAAATTGATTTGTTTCAGTCTTATGACCAGATAATAATCCCTGTGCTTCACAACTATGTGAAGTTTCACACAATTTGCAGTTACTTTCTGTGATAAATGGTCATTTTTATGACCAAACACAAAAGCATGTGACAATAAAATTTTATGCTACATTGCAGAGGAAAAAAAATGTTTGATAATTGTGTATCAGATCAAGAGCAATTTGAAACCATGACGAAAATACAAATGTAGTAGCTGTACATTCTGATTTGACATTTTTTAAGTTAGGGCCCATCCCATATCCATGTATTGTAGAAATTCTTACTCATTGTAATGAAATACTTTGCTGAGGAACTGAGGCACTTAAATGTAAAAACACCATTCCCTTCCACTTGTATAATCAGATGAAAGTAATCAGAAGTGTCTGTACAAGCTTTGGTTTGCCCTGACCCTTGGAATGATTTTCTTTTGTGTAAACGCAAGGTCTGCCCCAGCTTGCCTCCCGCTGCTTGATAATTGCAGAAGGGAAGTTTTTGCTTCTGCTCCAGCAGTCTGCCCTGTTTTCAAAGTCATTCATTGAATGCCTTAGATGGTAGTGTTTGGGTAACTGTTTCAAAGCAAGCCCACAGATTCACATCTCTGCTTTTGACTGGAGCTTAGGAAATGGGAGCAGAGCCTGCTGAAAAGTTCAGGTTACGTGCATCCTACATCTTGATTTATAGGCCTCAATACTCAATATCCAAGCATGCATACAACTGTACAAATTGCTGTGTGAGCATCAGAAACACATTGAGGATACATTAAGCATGGCAGTGTCTGGGGTGTGGATGATGTGTCTCTAAAAATAGCTGCTACAAATGAGCTGTCTTGTGGCTTGAATTTGTAGGCAGCTTCACCTGAAACCAGATACAGTCGATCAATTAGCAGGCACCTTCACCTGAAATTAGATACAATAGATAAATTGCCAGGCACCTTCACCTGAAAGTAGATACAGTAGATAAATTGCCAGGCACCTTCACCTGAAATTAGATACAATAGATAAATTGTCAGGCACCTTCACCTGAAAGTAGATACAATAGATAAATTGCCAGGCACCTTCACCTGAAAGTAGATACAATAGATACGTTAGCAGGCACCTTCACCTGAAAGTAGATACAGTGGATAAAGTTTCTGCCTTTTAAATATTTGAAATCTTATTGATAGCAGCTTATTCATGAAGTATAGAAGTTAACAGTTTTTCAAACTTGATCTAGACATTTTCAGGTGTAGCACGAATATTACTAACACTAGTCACTTGTCATCACAGCTAGATAATCAATATTGATCAATTATAGGTAATTTACGATTGGGTAAAAAACAAGGGGACATTTGTGAGAAAAAGCATTCACAGCTGGATCTTAAGAAGCCACTTAAGAATTTCCACTTCAACGTATATTTGTTGAAACAGATATACCGAATGAATCAGTTTGCAGTGGCAAAAAATAGCTTTAAAATGTAGTGTAAGATTATTGATTATTCATTTATTTTAACATTATTTTTAATGAATGTTACTTCCCTTTTCTATGTCCTATTTTGTCCTATACTTCTGTTTTGTTTACTATCTTATGTCAGTGTTGTGTTATTTAATTACTGACAACTGAAAGTTATCTTTTGTCAAGCGGCATTGACGGTTAGATATATTGCACAACGCTGTAAACATCGAATTAAGTTCATAGTTAGAATGGGGGTATGGAAGTTCATTTTTGGAATTAAAGATAGTCAGTCTTACATTATATGCTAACATTGTATGTCGGTCAAAAAGAGAGTCTAATCGGTTAGCCTGGAACAGACCATGTAATATCCCAATTATAACTAGGAGATCAAAACAGAGGTGCACAGAGAGCAGTGGTTCACACAGAGCAGCAGTACACACAGAGCAGTGGTCCACAAAGAGCAGTGCACACAAAGCAGTGGTGCATACAGAGCAGTGGTGTATACAGAGCTGTGCACACAGTGCAGTGGTGAATACTTTGCAGCGGTGCACACAGAGCAGTGGTGCAAACAGAACAGTGCACACAGAGCAGCGGTGCAATGAGAGCAGTGCATACAGAGCAGCAGTGCACACTTGGTGGAACGCTGCCCTGGTTTGACTGGGTGCGAACTGGCTGGGCTTCTCTCTACTTGTTACTATGCAATGATTGTTGGCTTCCAGGCAGGGATGTGCTTTTCCTTCAAATGGTGCTGATCATCCGAGACAGGGTGCTTGGCCTGAAGTGTATAAATAGTACATACTTCCACTTGTTTAGTATGTGTGGTGGCAGGGTTTTTAGCAATGCGAAGAAATTGAGTAGCACAAATGAACAATTCACTATTTTAAAAATTAAACACAACTAAAGTGCAGGCTGTGAGAATGGGATCTCCTGTCGCTAACCTAGTTTGGTTTCTTCACAGTGAAAATAGTACTGACACGTGCACTAATGATCACTGCCGAAATCCTGGCCAGCTTCTCACTCATCATCCTGGTTCTTGGCCTGGACGTCATCAAGCTGCTGAAGGAAGAGCCCCACATCAAGCTCAGGATATGCTACTTTTCAGGCTTCATATTTGGTTTAGGAGGTGAGAAAGCCTTAGGTCTGCTGAGTTGGGTATGAATTCTCAATGAATGGATTTTCTATTATAGAAAATATCATTAGAAAAAAAACTTATAGGCTATATTCAGGAATATTTATCCATTTATATATGTAATGTAATCGCTACAAGATGACTTTATTGCAGGGAACAACATGAAAAAGAAATTTGAAGTTTATTAAGATATGTATGTTATCTCAATAACCAAGTGTGCTTTACGATATACACTTGAATGATTTGCTTGGCTTCTAACTGTATTTATTATGTCTCAGTAAAATGATATACCACTCTTAACCAGTGACTAATCATTTTATTTCTGTTTGATAGGCCTATGTTTAAGTTCCTATGTCCTTTATTGTTGAGAACACAAGGAACGCAAACCGACTGCATAGTGAGAACTCTGTTGCTTTCTGTCCTTTTGTCGTTTCCCCCAGGGATCCCGGGAATGATTGGCTCTGTGTGGTATGCCGTCGATGTGTATGTGGAGAGGGCCACCCTCGTTCTGAAAAATGTCTATTTGGGAATGCACTATGAGTTTGGCTGGTCGTGCTGGCTGGGGATGGCTGGCTCCACTGGGTGTTTCCTCACTTCCATCGTGCTAACTTGCTGTCTTTATATTTTTAGAGGTGAGTACTTAAATTAGTGTTGACCACTACTGAAGCACAAGGGGGTGGGCCTGGTCCAAGAGTGGCTGGAGACACAGGGGGTCGGTTTATTCGCATTATTTGAACAATTTAAACACAAAAAAAAAAAAAAAACTGACAACAAAACTAACAAAAACCTCCCTTTTGGGGAAAACTCTACCAGCAACAGGTTTAAACCATTTCAAATATGAATAAATTACCTTCACCCTCACACCTTCGCCTTCACCTTCACACCTTCACCTTCACCTTCATCCCTTCACCTTCACACCTTCGCCTTCACACCTTCGCCTTCACACCTTCACCTTCACACCTTCACCAGACATTTCCAGTCCCACCATCGCTCTATTGATTTAGATTTTAAAGAGTCTTTGATTGTTGGCACTTGACTGTGATTACCATACTCAGGTGCACAACAAGGTCCTTTTAGGGGGCATGTACCCCCCCCCCCCCTTCCATCATCCTCTTTTGGGATTTTCCAAAGGAAAAGGTGTGGCTTGATGGTGTAGCTCCCGGCTGTGTGCCAACCCTACATAGTAGAGTTAGTTACAAGGCTTGCATTTTTGAGGTTGGAGGGCCTCATTTTTGGCAGTTTCAGTTGTTTATGTGTTCTGGATTTGGCAGTAAAATATATTTTTTTTAAATACAACAACAACACCTCCCACCCCAAAAAAATTAAGTAAAAATAAATCACTGCTGACCACTGATTACCCATCACCCTGGTTTGTAATACAATTATCATTTTTATATTATTTGATTAATGTGAAATATTGTAAAGGATACCTTTTTACTGGTTGACAGTGCACACTCTCCTTCACTCAGCCACCAGTTTTTCACTCAGCACACACTGCTGAGAATGAACAGGAATAAGTAACTGTTCTTTATAATAGCCAGTTATTGTCTATTTCCAATATTTGGCACTGTGGGATAATCGTGTCTTCCCAGTCAAGATGGCTGACCAAGCTTCACAGCTGTACTGCTTTGGGGTATTTTATTTTAAGGTTAAATCCTGAGAACTATGACTGAGCTGATTTTTCTTGAACAGAATCATGTACTGAAAGATGAGGTTCCCATTCTATTTTACTTAAAACCAGAAATGACTACCTTTGTCTCCACTGAGGCCCCTGTCTCTAAAAGCACCTGATTTACACCTGGAAACAATCCAATCCAAATCTGATTCATCCAAATAACGGCCTCAAAGAAATTCTTATGAGGTCCCCAAAGACCAGACTGGGTTTTATTTATCGTTAGGGCTCATAAATCACTATTAATGCAATTTTAAGATGACCTAGGGATGACCCAGGGTCCAGGGGCAGTCATAAGAACATTTTAGGACATCCTGAGACATTACCCTTCCTCAAGTCAATCCTCACCTCTCCTCAAGTCAATACTCACCCCTCCTTGAGTCAATTGTCACACATCACCCCTCCTCGAGTCAATCCTCACCACTCCTCAAATCAATCGTCAACCCTCCTCGAGTCAATAGTTAACCCTCCACAATAAAAATAATAATAATAATTTTTAAAATAGAGAAATTAAATAGTCCTATATTAATATACGTAAACAAATGTACCTTTTTAGGACAGTATATATCATTGCATTTCAATGTCTTGTACGTTAATTAGAAAATACGTTAAAGAAACTACGGTAATTTGTTCAAATTGTTTAAATAGTCCAATATTAATATACGTGAACAAATGTATCCTTTAGATGAAAACATACACTAATAACTCTATTTAACTGAATGTTTTTTTCTAACATGGATACTTTCTGTTAAATTCCATTCTATTTTCAACAGTCGACACATTTTGTAGCCTCAAAGTTTTATTACATTTTTGAAGTATTTGCATATTTGTTTCCAAACTATCACTTCTACTTCTGAATAAGTAAGCAAGATAACTGTTTTAGAACTGCAATCTGCTCTTCAGATGATCATGTACATGCTCTCTGGTTTCTTGGGTTGACAGATGCCCGATCTTCACAGTACAAAAGGTCTGTATACCAGTACGGGAGGACGGCAGCTGGGAAGAAATATGCAATGGATTCCAGAGTGTAGGAAGGCTTGGCTGTGGGGCCGGCAGATGCAAGCACGGCTGCACAGGAGATCAGGCATGGGAAGTGGCGGTTTTGAGAGCCTTTCCATGGGATTTTCATTTTCTGGACAGCCAGTGGACGAGCGGAACATTCCACTGACTCCACCAGCTTACAAAAGGTCCATGCCGTATCATCCAAATATTGTGTTTGTGTGAGGGGCTTTAAATCTTGAAGGGAACATCACAGTTCTGAGGTTTTATTCTTTCGAGTTAATGATGTTTTATATCAAATATTTCCAGCCACAAAGTGTCTACATGGGTAGGAAAGGATGGATTCATCTCACGCAGTGAAATTTGGCTTCATTAAATTTTCTTTTAAACCACAGAGAGTATAGCCTGAGAGAGTATGTTTCTAATGTATTTCAGTCCAGCAGGAGGCAAATATCTAGCTTTCGAAGAAAGAGTTTATCAGTTAACAAGAATAGTATAGATAAATTTAGAGTCTAATAAATGACAATTATTAACATTAAATGCTACTCAAATCTATACATATGGATCTCTCTGTAATATGGAGTATATAATGACAAGACATTACTTTAACAGCCATATTGCAATTTGGAACTTTCCTGTGAGAATAAGAGGTTGTATAGGCCGTAATCGTAATTGTATATACAGAGTTGTTTGCAATTGTATATGTAACCATACATACAGAGCTGTTTGTAATTGTATATGTAACCATTCATACAGAGCTGTTTGTAATTGTATATGTAATCATATATACAGAGTTGTTTGTAACCAAATGTTGAATTATTGCAGGACGCATCTTACTTTAAGTCATTCAAAAAAAATGAATCTGCTTTTCCAGAGTTAATTAGGACATAATTAAACAACTGCTTTTCCATATCTTATTATATAACCACTCAACCACTGGCTAGCTGTTTTTTATAGTGCCCAAAATTTAAGGGCAGAAATCTTGTTTTATCAGTTTGGCTCAGTGCAGAGGCCTAAACCCAGGTCATCATCCCGTAAGACTGGACTTACAAGCCCAGATCATCATGTAAGACAAGACAGTTCCTGTCAAACTGAAATATAACCTCATGTTGGATCAATCACCCTGTGTTCCACACCATAGTGCTTTCTGACTGAGGCTAGCAGGGATAGTTTTCATCTGATTTTTAAGATTTAAGAAAGCGTATATAAAAATAAATAATCTTTTAAGTCAGTCAGATTATATACATATACATATACATATACAGTTGAAGTCAGAAGTTTACATATACCTTAGCCAAATACATTTAAACTCAATTTTTCACAATTCCTGACATTTAATCATAGAAAACATTCCCTGTCACTGGGTCACTACTTTATTTTAAGAATGCGACATTTCAGAATAATAGTATAAAGAATGATTTATTTCAGCTTTTATTTCTTTCATCACATTCCAAGTGGGTCAGAAGTTTACATACACTTTGTTAGTATTTGGAAGCATTGTCTTTCAATTGTTTAACTTGGGTCAAATGTTTTGGGTAGCCTTCCAGTAGTTTCTCATAATAAGTTGCTGGAATGTTGGCCCATTCCTCCAGACAGAAGTGATGTAACTGAATCAGGATGTAGGCCTCCTTGCTCGCACACGCTTTTTCAGTTCTGTCCACAAATTTTCTATCGGATTGAGGTTAGGGCTTTGTGATGGCCACTCCGATACCTTGACTTAGTTGTCCTTAAGCCATTTTGCCACAACTTTGGAGGTATGCTTGGGGTCATTGTCCATTTGGAAGACACATTTGCGACCAAGCTTTGACATCCTGGCTGATGTCTTGAGATATTGCTTCAATATATCCAAATAATTTTCCTTTGTCCCCATGTGCACTTGCAAACTGTAGTCTGGCTTTTTTATGGTGGTTTTTGAGCAGTGGCTTCTTCCTTGCTGAGCAGCCATTCAGGTTAGGTCGATATAGGACTAGTTTTACTGTGGATATAGACACTTGTCTACCTGTTTCCTCCAGCATCTTCACAAAGTCCTTTGCTGTTGTTCTGGGATTGATTTGGACTTTTCACACTAAACATGCATCTCTAGGAGACAGAATGCGTCTCCACCCTGAGCGGTATGATGGCTGCGTGGTCCCATGGTGTTTATAGTTGCGTACTATTGTTTGTACAGATGAACGTGGTACCTTCAGGCATTTGGAAATTTCTCCCAAGGATGAACCAGACATGTGGAGGTCCACAATTTTTTTGGGGGGGGTCTTGGCTGATTTCTTTGGATTTTCCCATGATGTCAAGCAAAGAGGCAGTGAGTTTGAAGGTAGGCCTTAAAATACATCCACAGGTACACCTCTAATTGACTCCAATTAATCAACTAGCCAATCAGAAGCTAATTGGCTAATTGCCTAAAGGTTTGACATCATTTTCTGGAATTTTCCAAGCTGCTTAAAGGCACAGTTAACTTACACCTCTGACCCACTGGAGTTGTGATATAGTCAATTAAAAGTGAAACAATCTGTCTCTAAACAATTGTTGGAAAAATTACTTGTACAACGGCTTGCCAAAGCAATAGTTTGCTAATATAAAAATCTGTGGAGTGGTTTTTATGACTTCAACTTAAGTGTATGTAAACTTCTGACTTCAACTGTATATCTATATCCAATCTTGACACATCAGTACTGTAGTACACAATTTAAAGAGCAAATGCAGGGCTCCAGAGTGCAACAGTTTTGTTTGCATATGTGCCGCCCAAAAATCTAGTGCGACAATACTGTTTAATTTAACCGGGTGCTATCCTGTCTGCCATCGGGTTGAAACAGACCAGTAGTCATAAAAATAAGTGGAGAAAATTATCTAACAACATCTTTGGTACTCCTAAAATATGTGTTTTTTCTTTACAGCAAAAGATAGACCTTTTAAATATAAAACATAGACCCCTCAGGCTATATGTATGTTTTGTAATTTGAGGTTCTTTGTAGCCGTTCACTTGTCTGAGTGTGATTGCTACGTACAGTTGTAAAATTTTGCACTCTTGTGAGGTCCTCGTTCTTCTGTGTGACACACTTCACCATCAGAAGTGTCCCTGATGCCAGAAGACAGGCTGCGCCCCCAGCTTCAAGCCAATACGAGTATCCCAGCTCGTAGGTCACCCCGGGGATCCCCAAAGCCACCTGTCAGACAACATACCTTCAGCAACCAAAAATAAGTAGAAATTAAAAAGTAGTCAGACTTCTTTAGTAGTCAGTTTCTTTTTCGATCTGTTTCAATAATACAAACCTCTTCTTTGTATTTGAGCACGGTGTTAGCACCGTACCAGAGCAGTCCGCCAACTCCAGTCATTCCTATGAAATACCTTTGCTTTATTTATAGATCTACCACTAACATTAAATTAAAGAATTAATTCTAAAGAATAATAATTTTTAATGATTATTTTGATTGAAGCTAACCATTCAATTTAACGTGTAAATATTTTGTGCAGTTAATAAAACGTAACTCCATTCATGCAGCATAGTTAGACAACTACTGTTTTGTCTTAAAAATATATTTTTAAAATCACCTCCAAACAGGAAGAGGGCGCCAGAGCTCCAGATCAGTTTGCCTTTCTGATGTCTTTCATCACTGATCAGCTTTGTGCACTTCATTCCAAAAACCAGGGTCAGGACGGCCAAGATGCCAAGGCCACAGCTGACCCCTATCAACACTCTAGTTGCAACTATTTCAACTGCATGTAGAAAAATGTTTAAAACTGTAACTGGACTGTAAGAAAAAAAAAATCAGTCTGTAGTTTCTTAGATTTATTTGTTACTATTTCTCAAATCAGTTCCCCTTTTTTGGTGATTTTCACTATATATATATATTTCACTATATATATATATATATATATATATATATATATATATATACACACACACACTGGTGGGTTCTTTTTTTTAAGCCGCACAACTATACAGATTTTCAGACTGTAGAAAAAGACGTGTCTCACCAGGCAGATCTCCCAGGTAGGACAAAGGAACGTCACAGGTCCAGATGTTAGCCATGTTGTCAAGCAGGCATTCACTCCACAGTCCTCGACACCTGAAGCTCAACCCCACAGAGGAGAACTGATCTTTTGCGTCACACTTCAGAAAAACATCAGCATTAAGTTGTTAAAAACAGCACACTTTACACATTTTATCAGTTCTATTAGCACATCATTGCTTTTTTAGTGTGAGGTATTGTCGGAAGAGGTATGTTTTCATTGAAGTGAAGACCTCTGATCGTCTTACGTTCTCAGGAAGGGCATTTCACTATTTCCGTGCAAGTGAAAACCTGGTGCAACTAAATCCTATGAGCAACAAATCTGAATGCTAGTGGTTATGTATATGTAAAATCTGTAAAGTGTTTCAAGAGGGTCGAATTCCTGTATGATACATATTTTAATAGTTTTACAGGAACATGGATGTATGTTCAGTCACAGAGTTAGGGCTAAATATGTGTAATTCTCCAGGAATGGAATGCTGTGTTGTTAGTGAGACCTTAACAAATGTGACCACATTGTTTTAAATGTTCCCATCTGAAAACCTATGGAAACCCTGGTGAAAATAAAATCTTATGTTACTATTTTCATCTACTCAAAACAAGTGCAGACATTTTTCATTCTGTGTTTTTGCAGTCTATATTCATAAATATCTTACCCTCCAACAGTCTGTTTCATTAGCCAGTATTATCAGTAAAATCCCGAGGATTCCCAAAACGAGTCCCAGCATTTCATATGCCATGTCACTCATTTTCTTCAATGGCCCTCTATGATTAATATCTACAGATTAATTAGACAGATTTCAGCATTTCATTATCAGCATATATCTTTCATTAAGTGTGCAAAGTCATTTAAAGAAATAAAACATGTAAATATCTATGAGAAAAGAAATATAAAAATATCCCCAAAAAGTTGAAACATTTTTTACTTTTGGTTTTAATTACTAGAACGATTTTCTTACCTTCTGATGTGTTATAAATTATTTAACTTCATTCGATCCAACAGTCCCTTGTTTTTAGTTTTAAATTATTTGTTGTCTTTCAGCACAAAATCAAGTATTATTTGAGCGAGGGTAGCTCCTACTGCAACCACATTTCAAACAGAGAAAAATTAGGTAGAATCTGAAAATGGGCAGCAGGGCTTTCAAAGCTGTATCCAAAAGATTTAACCCTTGATTCAACCCTTGATTCAACCCTTATAAAAACATTTTTTTATTATGTGTACATGCAAATATATCCATGAGCAATTTATCTTCAGCTTTCAGTTTGTTATTATTTTTTAGAAATAAAATTAATTGTCGTTATCTTTGTATTTAGTTTCCTTTTTTCTATGCCGGACATACAAATAGCTTCCTTCAGTTCAGCTACATTTTGGATGATTGTTTTTTTAATTCTGCCTTTTGACTTATATGGTGCATGTACAACACGCCAAATTTAATCATAGGGTTTTTATGTATTTTTGCATTTTCATTTCTTTTTACATTTACGATAACATAATGCAATCTTTAATTAGAAATGCACTGTTAAATTTTTACTTCTCACAGCCAACTTTCCTTTTCACCAGGAACAAAATCTTATTACAGTAAGGAATCAACTAGCAGTGTACCCTGGATACAATTTTGATCCAGTTCCATTTGCTCGATCACAATTGCTTAGGCTAACAGAATACACAGTAACTGTATTCCTGAAGATAGCATTAGAGGGCAGTGTTTTTATAAAAATACCTCAGTTAAAAAACAAATTGCCTTCTACATGGCCTCAAACTGAAAATCTCACCATTCACTGACTAAAAATCAAAGCATACTTTAAAGGTTAACCTGTGAAATCAGAGGCATTTTCCTGCCAGTGTGACATTTTGAAGTGTTCTGATCAGGACTCTGGTTAACCGTGACAGGTTACGTATGTGTCTGGAAAGAGGAATAAAAATTGTGTTAACATGAGTGGAAGAAGCAATTCTTGAACTAAAATCTCACATTTTGGTCACTGAAAAAAAAAAGCCAAAAAAAAAATATATATATACACTTTTGCATGCATCTCATGACCTTGTCCTAAAACAGCAGAACAAAATCCTATTTATGTTACTTTTAAAGCTGACAAATTAAAATAAATTTTTCTTTTATTGCACATTAGAAAACAATTAAAGTACATGTCTTTT
Organism: Hiodon tergisus; assembly: GCA_025775045.1. Lineage (NCBI taxonomy): Eukaryota > Metazoa > Chordata > Actinopteri > Hiodontiformes > Hiodontidae > Hiodon > Hiodon tergisus. The sequence continues at coordinate 52,171 of JAOVYW010073971.1, forward strand.
GCTTATGACCTATTTGATTCCATGTTTTTTGATAAACAACTTCCACAACACACTGGAGCAGCTAATACCATTCAACTGTCTTTGCCATTTTTTAACACAAAATGGACATTGGCCTACTTTGGTTTAATTTGTTTTCATTAGCAAATTACCACTGCCTTTTACAGAGACTTGATATCCTGAATCCTGTAGGTATATTGCAGATAAAGATTGCTTTATATATATATATATATCTAGGCTTTATAAAATGTAGACTATACTTAAGTCATTGCATTTCTTTGACATCGCTACTAAGTATGACATGTGACAATCAAGTAAAAATGACTGCCTGCTATAAATTCAACATCCAGTCTTGAGTGTCTATATTGACCAAAGAGCTACACTTTTACATAACATTAGTTATACCTTGGAGAACGATTTATAACCATACAATCTTGGACATGAAGACATCGACACATTTTGTTAAATAATCTTTGTTGAACCAAATGTCTTGAGTTGCCTTTCGAATCACAAGATAAAGTTGAAATCAATCAATCAATCAATCAATTTTATTTTTATACAGCGCTTTTCACATGTTGCCATGTCACAAAGACGCTTTAC
>JAOVYW010073973.1:1115-19052 GCA_025775045.1 Hiodon tergisus
TTAAAAATTAATTCCCCCCCCCCCCCCCCCCTTGATAAATCATGAATGAACTGTGATTAACCTAATTCTTTGGAAAGTTGAGTTAAATTTCACTAGCCACAGCCAGGCCTGATTAATGCCAGACCTGTTGAATCAAGAAATCACTTAAGTAGAACCTGTCTGACGAAGTGAAGTAGGTCTCAAAACAGATCTCAAAAAGCAACACATCATGCCTCAATCTAAAGAAATTCAAGAACAGATGAGAAACAAAGTCATTGACATCAGTCTGGAAAGTGTTACAAAGCCATTTCTAAGACTTTGGGACTCCAGCGAACCACGCTGAGAGCCATTATCCACAAATGGAGAAAACTTGGAACAGTGGTGAACCTTCCCAGGAATGGCCGGCCTACCAAAATTACTCTAAGAGTGCATCGACGACTCATCCAGGAGGTCATAAATGAACCCAGAACAACATCTAAAGAACTGCAGGCCTCACTTGCCTCAGTTAAGGCAGTTAAGGTTCATGATTCAACAATAAGAATGAGAGTGGACAAAAATGGCATCCATGGGAGAGTTCGAAGGCGAAAGGCTTTTGGGCAAATATTCTGTGGACTGACGTGACTTTTTGGAAGGTGTGAGTCCCGTTACATCTGGGGTAAAATTAACACAGCATTTCATAAAAAGTACATCATACCAACAGTCAAACATGGTGGTGGTAGTGTAATGGTCTAAGGGCTTTGCAGGTTCAGGACCTGGACGACTGTAATTGATGGAACCATGAATTCTGCTCTCTACCAGAAAATCCTGAAGGAGAATGTCCGACCATCAGTTTGTGACCTCAAGCTCAAACGCACTTGGGTTATGCAGCAGGACAATTATCCAAAACACACCAGCAAGTCCATCTCTTAATGGCTCAAAAAAACTTTTATAATAAAGGCTTTGGAGTGGGCTAGTCAAAGTCCGGACTTAAATCCGATTGAGACCTTAAACAGGCCGTTCATGCTTGAAAGCCCTCCGATGTGGCTGAATTAAAACAATTCTGCAAAGAAGAGGGCCAAAATTCCTCCACAGCGATGTGAAAGACTCATTGGCAGCAATCGCAAATGCTTGATTGTAGTTGTTGCTGCCAAGGGTGGAACAACCAGTTATTAGGTTTAGGGGGCAATTACTTTTTCACATAGGGCCACGTAGGTTTGGATAGCTCTTTTCCCTTAATAAATGAAATCATCATATAAAAACTGCATTTTGTTTTTCCTCGGGTTATCTTTGTCTAATATGAAAATTTATTTGATGATCTGCAACATTTAAGTGTGACAAATATGCAAAAAACTAAGAAATCAGGGAAGGGGCAAATACATTTTCATGGCACTGTATATATATTGTGACAACCACGGGGCAAACTGGCTGCGCCGCACGCACCCGAGAGAGAGGAATGCGCACAGGAAATGATCGAGTCCGCTCGTAATTCTAATCTGGTTCTTTATTCAGCACCCTCATGCTGTAAAACGCAACACAAAAGTCTTCTCGGTTTGGGGTATAATGCCACAAAAAACTACCAAATAAATTCCTCCCAGATCGGGGCAAAAAGCAAAGAAGAACACAACGGAAATTCCTCACAGATCGGGGCATAAAATCGTGACAATTAGTCGTAGGAAACGCAGGAGTCTCATCCTCCTCGTTTGGGGGGAGATTTCGGGGTTTCACTAGCCGCCAGTCCACTGGCCGGAGCTGTAGAGACAGAGCACACGCTTTCCATGATCGGCACTCGCTACCTTAGCTTTGCTCTCACCTGTAGCTTCCCTGGTGCCGACCTCTTCTCCTTGTTTCTGCCGGCTTTTGTTCTTTCCCTCCCCAATCAGAACGTACCGCCCCTCAAGAACCTGCCCCCGAGCTTGAGGGGGGAGCGGCTTCTGCCGCATCTGCCATCCGTAAGCCCCGGGGTTGCCACAATATACAAATACATACACACACACACACACACACACAAATATACACTCACCGGCCATTTTATTAATTATACCTTGCTAGTACTGGGTTGAGCCCCTTTTGCCCTCAGAACTTCCCTAATTATTTGTGGCATAGATTCAAGGTGCTGGAAACATTCCTCAGAGATTTTGGTCCATATTGACATTATAGCATCACTGTGGAGGCCATTTGAGTACAGTGAAATTGTCATGTTCAAGAAACCAGATTTAGATGATGTGAGTTTTTGTGGCATGGCGGGTTATCCTGCTGGAAGTAGCCATTAGAAGATGGGTACACTGTGGTCATAAAGGGATGGACATGGTCAGAAACAATACTCAAGTAGGCTGTGGCGTTTAGACGATGATCAATTGGTACTAAGGGGTCCAAAGTGTGCCAAGAAAATATCCCTCACACCATTACACCACCACCACCAGCCTGAACTGTTGATGCAAGGCAGGATGGATCCATGCTTCCATGTTGTTTAAGCAAAATTCTGACTCTACCATCTGAATGTCGCAGCAGAAATCGAGATTCATCAGACCGACGTTTTTCCAATCTTCTATTGACCATTTTTGGTGAGCCCGTGCAAATCGTAGCCTCAGTTTCCTGTTCTTCGTTGACAAGAGTGGCACCCGGTGTGGTTTTCTGTTGTGGAAAAATGTAGGCGCATTAAGTGTGATTTTTCTGTAATTAGATTAAAATTGAATTAAGTCAATATTAGTATTGGTAAATTCCATTAACAGAAGCAAAACATTGAGTTTGCATCCTTTGCATCCAGTATATCAGTTAATTATTAGTAATGCATGACCAAGTTTTAACAAATTTTCACAACTTTCCCAATTAATTTACACTGACGGAGGGATGGACAATGGAAAGGCACTATAGGTCCATTCATGGTAAAACACTTCATTATTCTTCTGTTGGTCCAGAGCCTCATGCTGAGAAGCACAAAGCCCTTATCATAAATGATAGGATTATGATTCTGAAGGTTTGTAAATTAAAGATTCAATTCTTTTGTTTCTTCTCGGGGCCACATAATTGGTTTGGTTTTTGCGCTGTTATTACATCCGTGGAAAATGAGAGACGAAGATGAGAATGATATGTGATCACCATTATAGATGTTCCGTGTAGAAACATCCAGATTTTCAGTAGATCAACTGGAGGAGAGATTTCTCTCAGGTTGTTACCAGAGTCTCTGAACGCTGTCAGTCATTCCTTTGCAGTTAAAAACAACAACCTTGTGAACACAAGCAGCCATAAAAATCAAGAAGTGAAGACCAATTTTGGTTTAATGCTGTGGTTATTGGTCATTGGAATTGGGTTCATGCCTCCTTCAGTATTTCCAAGATATACAGATATATACTAAATTTCAGAAAAGGGTCGTGTTGAAGCCAAATGTGAATCCTTTCTTTTAAGTAGGTGTAATATTCTGTACCTAATGCAGGAGTAATACAGATCTATCCAATCAATAAACCAAAAAACCCCAAAAAATCAGACATAATGTTTTTGTGGTTTTTACATTTATTTATTATTTATTTAAATTTTTTTTACGGTGGGAATTTTTGATATTGCAGCTGAGTACCTGAAATTGTCACTGTTTTGCCGCATTTCGACCAAAGCATTTTATTTATTTATTTATTTATTGGTTGCCATGGGGATCTTTTGGAGGTAATATAATAACACTTTTCGTCCAGTTTTTTTGATGGATAAAACAGTTTTGCTCTCGGAAACCTGGAAGGTTAATAACTAATTGAATCCATTATCTGTCATTTTGCAACTTATCAGCTCTGAGTGCAGCATGCTCTAGGCCTTAAAAACCACTCAAGAAAACTAGAATGTTCAACAATGGGAATCTTAAAAATGTTTCTTTCAATACGGAGAAAGTAAAAGCCTCAAACATTTCATTATAATTTCTATAAGAATTATGATATGAATTAACTGAACTATACTAGAAACCGATTTTGGACAGGTTGGACTGGACTGAACAGGAAAGGGGGTAAACATTTTGGTTATTGAAATTGAAAAGAGTCCATCTCCCACTCTTTCTAAGCTGTGGCATTTGGTTTATTCCAGTGGCATTTACCTGGATCGATACAGGCAGCCAGGGAGAGGAAGAAACGTTTTTCTATCACAAAGACCATAGGTCAGTAGAACAATAGTTAATCAGTCACCACTTCAAATCACATAGAGAAGGCTGCCGATTTCTTAACTATTACAAATCATTCAAAATGTTTGATTCATTTTTAACCCCTCGCCTTCCCTTCCCGTCCCTCATTCTGTCACATTTGTAAACTCATCTCCTCGAAATGTTGTCACAGAACACCAATCTGAGTAATAAGTACACTGTTGGACCATTTATGTGAATGATCAAAATATCAACTAAAAAGATGATTCAGAAGTTTTTTCATCTTTCTGCAACAATTGATAAAATAAAAAAAATGACTTATAGAAATACCCTTTATTGTTTTCTGTTTCCAACAACAACGGGATGAGAACTTGACCTGGAGCATGTGCAAGGCTTAGTGTAGTTCTGCCTTCCAGAGCTAGGAATATAGATGTCTTACTTAGTGTGAACAGCTGGCTTACCCAGAAAACTCTGTGCGCATAGGTGATACACCATGTGTGAATCACATCATTAGTCAAGGAAAATGGCTCTACTTTATAAACACAGATATTGCTGTTGTTTTTGCTTTATAGCCCCTGTCTGTATTTTGATTGTTTTAGATTTATTTGCTTTTTGATGTGTGCATACTTCACAGCCACTGTGTATTACATCTTGCCACAGGGATCTTTTTTAATGGGGCAGGACAATGGGGGGAAATATGGCATAAATTCAAGGTTGTTTTGGCAACCTGGTGAGTCCAATATCAACCAACACATCTGGTGAGTCCAATATAAAAAACATATCTTTTAAGTCCAATATCAAACAACACATCTGGTTAGTCCAACATCAAATGACACATCTGGTGAGTCCAACATCAAATGAAACATCTGGCAAGCGTGAATTGTCATTTTAACTGAGGCCACTATGAGACTTGTACTGTGGTGCATTTTTAATGTAAGGCATTAACTTGTTTATGACCGTTCAGAGATAAAACCATAGTGTGCCACGCGTCCGTCTCGAGTACACGCACGGGAGAAGTCCGGGCACGCCCATCAGCACCGGCTGAGGATCATGCTAATTGCAAACAGCATTTAACGACCTGTGATCCCTCAGTAGGTGCTGGAGTTGGTAGAGGAGCCGGGCGAGAGAACGGCGGTCAGAGCGACAGAAGAAAAGGCGGTGAACAAGGCGGAAGAAAGAGTTGGCTCGGGCGAAGTGGATGCCGACATTTCATCTTTGTTTAAATTTAATTTGATCGGTATTTTGTTTAGTTTGTTAATTTAGTTTGTTATTTTAGTATATTGTGTTTGGGGGGAGCCCTGAAGAGCGATTATTGTTTATTTACTGTTTATTAAAATAAAGTCGGCAAGAGGCCGGATAACCCGGAAGTGTGTTTACCGATTATTCCTGAACCAAGCACGTCGGCGTCCTACACATAGTCAGGCAGAGCAAAAGTTCTCATAACAGTATTTCCATAATACGGTTTGGCTGTAATGAGAAGAGACTGAGCACCATTCTGGAAGTACATTAACTTCTGGGAAGCTAAATAAAAGAGGGGTGGTATAGGGCGAGAGAGATTACATTTTCAAAGCCAACATAGTATGAATGTAAATGGTAAAGTTAACCGGATTAGCCTGATTAGCATGATTTTTTACACTCCATTGACTGGTGTACGTGTCAGCGATGACAAAAGCATTTCTCGCACCACAGGCTACTTTGATGGACAGTTATATAGATGCATGGAAGGTAGAGTCATCCTTATGTCCTGGACAGTGGTGACGCCCAGTAAGATGGGAACCGCCGAAGGGATTGGGTGAGGTTGCCGTGGTGACGACCAGGACGAAACACGTAGGAACAGAGGAGGTCCGGAAGATGTGCCATTGTTAGATTGGGTGAGTCAAAGCCTCTGTTTCAGTCCCCCTGCTAAGCTTTTAACATTATCTTTATGACCCACTGTGCTTCGCAGTTCAATGCAATTCATTCTTGCCTCAGAATACATGGGAGATGCCAGGAAAACGCTGGCCATTCCTTGTTTAGTTTTCGTTGATGAAATTGATAGATTACTGAAAAGCTCAGCATGGCTTTGTGCAGGGAGCGACAATGAGAGAGATGGAGATGCTAAAATTAGATGGAGGATGTTCATTAGACCACACATGAATCTGTTTAGTGGTGCGTATGAGACCGTCATTATCTTTGATTATGAGAACAACGTGAGGAAACCATAGGGTGGACCTGGTTACCTAAAATAGCAGCATATCACTTGACCATTATTCTGCCATGCAGAGTAATAATTGGACCCAATGACTCCCACAAGATGGCTGCCCATATCATAACATATCCACCATGTTTAACAGTTTCTCCAGAGCTCAATCTGTTCAACGGCTTCCTGCAAACATAAACCCACCCAGACGTATAAAATAAAAGTGGATGTTTCTATACATGCATTTTAAAAGTACTTCAAAAACTGTTTTTGTATTTTAAATTTTATTTCTTAAATATTTTTGGCCAATTAAAATTGCATGCTTTGCCATTAAAAGACCCTTCACATATGTTTGTGGCATGTATTATTCAAGCTCAAGTCTTTAACCACAGCATTTTAAATTAAATGAAATGGATAATCGTTGTACATTTTAAAATGCATGCATCATTAAAAAAAAACAAAGACATACATTTTCAAACCAATCCAGATTCTGTTTGGGATGAAGGTAAACACCCTGGGACTGCTTCTGAGGAGGAACTCATTAAAAATGAGCAACTCAGCAACTATGGCCAGGGTCACACGCGCCTCGCACGCACATTTCTTTAAGGCACGTGCTGCTGCGTCTTTCACCGCCCATCCCCTGGGCATAAAAAGTCGCTTCCCCTAACCATGGGCTGGCTCCTGATTGGGGGGGTGCGACGACGTGAATGGCCCATTATGGCCCATTCAGGACCCGGTTTGAATTTGGACTACCTGAAGGTCTCTTGGCTGTTGTGTGGCAGTTAAAATGTTCAAGAGAGAGAAATATATTAAAAAGTTTACATTATGGCATGGAGGGATTGTTTTCTTAAACAAGGTGGTGCATTGTTACCATCCTCATTGAACAGGTTGCTGGACTTACAGGCTACACACGGAAACCACACGTTAATTTTGGTTCCACTTGTGCATCAGCAGCACACAGAAACCACACATTTATTTGGGTTCCACTTGCATGCTAACAACACACAGAAACCAAACGTCCGTTTGGATTCCACAGCAACCAGAGAATGCAAAAGCAGCTGGTTGTAACATCTAATTCTGGGCCTTTAACAGTACCCTTAACTCAAGGACAAGCATTTCTAGCTGCTCTTGGGAAATGAGATGAAAAAGAAAGAAAGAAAACTAAAGATGTTTTGTGCAGGCCGAAACTAGAGTCTGTGAAGCACTCCAGCAGTATCATCATCCTAAATCAATCTGCATCACAGAGCGTTCTGTGGAGCCTGTAATCATATTTCAGCTATTACCATTCCCCTTTATGAATCGGCCAATATGGTAGAACATTCCATGTTAAAAGCAAAATGTTAAAATTATAAAAGTCATTACCCATTTTTGTCATTTCCTGAAGACAGGACAGCACACAGTAATCCTGTTATGGTTGAGGGTCGCGCAGCCTTGCTGTACTGAGTACTGTCACAATCAGTTTTTTGGTGGTGTTATATTGGGGAAGAAAGAGTGAGGATCGCGGGAACAGGATAGTAAAGACGGGTAAGCTATAAGAGAAACACGGGAATCGGAGAGTAAATGGTTGCATATTCCTTGTTGTGCTTTACAACAGCATCAAATACTCTCTGGTTGGGGGAATTTAAACATCTACTTGTTCCTGTCATGTTCTCAGCCCTTAGGGTCTGTTCCACAATGCCTCCTAAAATCATGCTGGCATTGCTGGGCTCCAAAAAACTGCTTTGGAGTCCCAAGTCAATATGGAGGTGCCTGAAAGCTATGCTCATTCTACTTATTACTTGAGAAGGCATAAATAGGCTTGCAGAACTGGTTTTGGTGTTTGAGGGAGTATTTAAAAAATGCATGCGCTCTGCTTCCATCCATTTCCTGCTGCCTTAAAAAAAAAAAACACCACATTGCGCCATATTCAGCAGTCACACGCAACTTGTTCAGACTCTAAATCAGAGTTGAAGGAAGGGTAGATTGAAAGGCAGCGATTCTGTATTTGTATCTCGGTACTAGTTTAGACGTTGGTTGGAATTACTCTTGGAAATGTCCCTGGAGAAGGAGGACAAAGGTATTAATGACATCAAACATTTAAGGGAAGCTACAGTCCCATGTTATCAATAAGATTCAAAGCACATTTCCACCACTGCTCTTTCAGCAAAGGACCTTAAATTATTTTAAACTTTATAATAGCCCCGATTCCCATTAAAGAAAAGGGGGGAGAGAGAGAGAGAGAGAGAGAGAGAGAGAGCAGTAGATTGAAAGCTGACCAAATCCAAATACAATGCTCCATTGCAATGCTAACTGTTCCCGTGTTATAAAAGGACACAAGGGCATATCAGCCGCAGTGCAAAAAATGAAAATTTAATCACGTGCAGTGTAATGCCTCGCTGATGAAATAATAATGCAGACCTTTCAGGAACGGCAGTGCGTCAGTGCCGGGGAGAAGCAGTTCTGGGTGACTGCAACTGAGCGGTCAAGACTCTGAGTGCAGTAGGAGGCAAACGCCAATGTAGCCAGAGTAAATTACCCAGGGTGAACTTTATTTACAGCAAAATGAAGATAAAAGCAAACAAAAAGCACAAGCAAAGTACCTGGCCTCATCACCTACACACCCATGTTTTCTTTCCCCCAATGTGTTGCCATAGGATAATTGCTTTTCTGGCATCATTACAGATTTCACACTGCTGAGAGGTTACTTCTTGTCATTGAAGGGAGACATGAAGCACTCATTGGTTTCATTCACATTTTTGCAAATGTATATTTAAATATTAACCCTTTAGACCCCAGTAGAATTCTATAACATCGCTGATTTCAAGTTTTTGTTTGTTTGTTGACACATACCAAACTGATGTAGTGCACAACCAAAGAGAATAAGACAATTGAAAGTTTCTTTAGTTTTAAAGACTGCAAATTAAAGACTTCTTAAATTTGATACCAAAATTGTGAAGATGTAATTTGCATTTATTGTCTGTGTAAAGCTGCACTGACAATTAAAAACAAGGTGATGCCATTCTGTGACGCTATATTTTTATCGAATGTGTTGTGGATCTCACACACACAGTTCTCCTCATACAACAGCACTTTCACATTTAGTAAGCTTCCAGCTTTTGCATTCATCCAATCTTGTAAAAACATGTCTAGCTTTGGCTGCAATAGTTCATTTGCATGGAACTAATTGGCACTATAAGTTCACAAAGGCAGAAAACTGTCGGGGTGACGCTGTATTTGATTCCATATTCCACTTTTAAGTTTGATATATTTAGGCTAAATCTCCTACATCGTAGCTTTTCTGCCCAGCAAATTATATCGCACGTTTGCTGAACGTCGTCGTATGCTTATGAAGTTTGGGACTTTGCAATCTGACCGTGGGGCCTTTTATATACATATAGAGGCTAGCTAGCTAGTTATTATAAGTAGATTTCTACGGGGGTAAGCCACCTCAAACAGTAGCTGCCACTGCACTGCATCCCTCCAGCTGACTATTATGGCTAGTAAAGTTTGCCGGTTTTGTAGGGTATACGAATAACTAGTACATCCAATTAGTTAGCTAGAAGTCACTTGCTGGTAACTGTCAAAATGTACAGGACACCAAACCCCTACAGGTCATACAAATTGTATGATTTTCAGTAAAACCCATCAACGCAGCTTGCCACACAGTTCCGCCTAGTTAGACGACTAGGCTGGCAGTGACAATCGAAAGTGTAGGCAAGCTTAATTTAGCCAAATAGGCTATATCATATTCCCTTTCACTTTCGTAATGAAAGGGCATGTCCGAAAAGTTGTGCTTCCTCCTCAGTGTCCAGAGCTGTCATTTTTCTTGAACGAAGTATGTTTTAAGTGAAAAAAAGAAAAAAGATTCTAATGACGGCAGATACCTTTTTGCTGACGTAATGTTGCTGACATTTCAGGGTACACAGTTAAATAGTTTTAGTTAACTTTAAGTTTGTCATTTTGCCATATTTACAATTGATAGAAAACTATGGCCGTTTGCATGTTCAGTAAAACGAACCACTCACTGAAACTAGCCGCTTCAAACAGCACGGAAGTGACGTATCTGATTAAATGCCAGAGTGGACAGTACGTTTTGTAAAGTCGCAGTGTGAAACCAATATAATTCTCAAAAGTTTAGCATCAAGTGAACTTTACAAACTTGAGTTCACTTAAAGTTTGACTGGAATTTGTGAACCACGATTCAAATCACGTGCAAATGAAACAGGTGTCAAAGGTTCCTTAGACGCAATGTTACCTGAGACAAAAATGATGATGACCCTGACAGGCCCTGAAGTCCCATTGTTTATTGTTATACATTATGAACTTGTATATATATACATATAATCCTTTCCAACGTAACACATTTATATTTCTGTCACATGGTTCAAAGCAACAAAGCAAAAATTAACCCAAGCGCAGCTCCAAATAAACATCATTTTAATTAAGTATTAAGCAAACTATAAAACCAGAACATGACAAACCAGAATACAAAATTGAACTCACCCGGATTGAGGAGAAGTGGAGGGTTTGTATGGCAAACAGAAAACCTAATGGGGAGGTGCTGGACCAATGGAAACAGAAGTGGATCAAACAAGTGTGTTTGTGGAATGTTAACTGGATGATTGACAAGAACTAGAAGTTGGCAGAAAGCAAAGAGGGAAGGCAAACTGTAACAGTTTCACAGCAATACCAGTGTTTTTGTTTATTATATTATATATATATTATATTATTTTTGTGTGTGTGTCAGTCTATTATACACACTCAAAACACACAGACTGCAGATATGATTATTTGGCAGCTTCTATTTTTTTAAATATCTGGAATCACCAAGAGGCTTTGCCGTGTTTTCATGGGGAATGAATGGCACAACATTGTACGGGACAAATACGACTGATAATGAGACTAATTAAATGGAAATGGAAGTAAAATGCAAATTAAAGTATAAAATAAATAATCGTTGTAAATGTCCCTTATTCTTCAGTGATACTAATGAGCAGTTACAATGCTTTCAGATCAATGGGATTTCATCCAGGCATTAATCAGTTTTGTTTCACAATGGTAAAAGTAATCATGTGTATGTTTTGCTTTTGGGGCTCCTCTGCTGTGTAGTTCTGCTTGTTTGTAGTTAGGGAGAAATAAACTAATGTGCCTATACCAGTGCAGTGTTTAGTGCTTCAGTGCTGTGCAAAATAAAAGGCAATGACTTGACTGTGGTTGGTTGTTGTGTAAGTGGATTAAGTGTTCAGATAGAGGAGCGGCAGGTGATGAGAGTAAAGAGGGTGGTTGGTTGTAGTGTAAGTGGATTAAGTGTTCAGATAGAGGAGCGGCAGGCAATGAGAGTAAAGAGGGTGGTTGGTTGTAGTGTAAATTGATTAAGTTCTCTGATGGGGGAGCGGCAGACGATGAGTTTAAGGAGGGTGGTTGGTTGTAGTGTAAGTGGATTAAGTGTTCAGACAGAGGAGCGGCAAGCAATGAGAGTAGGGAGGGTAGTTGGTTGTAGTGGTTCACCCAACAGACGGTGATGGTGGAAAGCAGGACAGTTTAAATTCCTTGCTAAAGCAATTGCTGTCTCACTTATTAAGGGTGGCCCTAATTACAAGCACCTGAATATGGTGAAAATAAACTGCACTCAGATGCGTAAACAAGGACCTGGCTGAGGGTGGGCCCAGGCCTGTTTGGGTGTCTCCCAGCAGAACCAAGGTAATCTCTCCGCCACATGCTACAAGTACTTCTCTCCACTTTAATAAGATCCCCAATGCTTGGGCACAAAATCAAAAGGGAACATCCTATTGGTCAGGTGTTTATTTTTGTTGATTGACATGTCTAGCGGTAGGTCTCATATATCACTGATATGAGAGAATAAATGCATTTAATTAGGAATTGTAATCCACTCTTAGTGTAGTGTTCCTCATCTGGTACCCCAACTGTCAAGGAGACCAGTTATAATTTACCCTGTCCCATTTCCATACAGAGAAAATTTGCCGTGACATTTCATCTGACAATGAAGACCTGGATTGCAATATGTCACCCGCAGTGTCCGGCTGCCTCTCTCACTGATTCCCTGATGTCCATTTCCCCATCTGTCTGACATCCAGCTGTTATCATCCAGACGCACGCTCTCTGTCTGAGCATGGGAGACACGGTCCGTCTATGTGTGTGTTCATAACGGGATCATTAGAAAGTGCGTCAAATAGGGCGCACAAGGCCAATATGCCCTGACACTACGAACTTTGCATTATTTGTAGGAAGTGCACTGTGTGAATGTGAACGCAGTCACATGGGAGCACTGATGGGCTGGTGTTGTGGTCACTGTTTGGAGGCATGGATGTTTCGGTCAGTTTGTAAAAGGGCTAGGATAAGGACCTCTTCAGATCCTGACCATTATTGCAACCCTGTATCCAAAGAAGTTACTAGGTACACAGTAGTTACTGTGTAATTACTACGGACCTACAAAGTAATTACTCAGTACTAACTGTCTATATTAAGGATTTGGGGGATTTCAGGGGAGGGAAATCTCTGAATGATCAAAAAAATTGGTGATGACAGAAATATCTCTGTAAACTAAACTAGTTGGCCTTTCACAATCTGAATTATCCTATATTTTGTGTAGCTATCTGTGCATATAATGCTACGCTAGAGAGGCTATAAATTCACTAGTACAAACTGTCTGAACTCCCAGATTTAATAGGATGTATTTCAAGTGTGTGTGTGTGTGTGTGTGTGTGTGTGTGTGTGTGTGTGCTGATTGGTTCTGCCAGGTGATTTGTCTGCTTCCCTAGGGTTAGGTTTTGGGGATATGATATAGGGTTCATATGCCCCCGAAACCCATTACATCTGACCATCGCTGGCCATTTCACAGCCTTTGTCATGGGAACCATTGGGAGAAACTAACGTTTCACGTTTAAATAAGAAAACAATGCTTTTTAATTGGTAATTAAACCTCGAAGAACCAATATTTCTCATTCATTTATTAATGAGGCCACACCATAATTAAAGAAATGCAAAGAAATTCCATTCAGTTTGCTGAAATTCTTCAGCGGTAAATACTAAAAACAATTTTCTCCTGAAAGGTGATTTCCTGTTCTTTGTTATAATATATGTTTTTCAAATGTTAGAATTAGATCATTAGAACTCATTGCCTACTGTTACAAATATTTTGCTAGACTATAAACAAACTTAACAAAAGAAAACACATTGACATTGATTTTGAGATTGTTACCCTAGGCATAATTTAAAATCACTATCAATGTCTTTATTGTGTGATGATGATAACTCTGATCTGCCTCGGTTAGCTTCACTGGCTCAAGTGCTCAATGATGTCTGGGAATCGTTGGCAAATCTTTTTCATTACGTTTTTACCAATTTGCAAGCAGAGGAAAGGATTGATTTCATCACAGTTAAGGCTCACAGCTTTTTGATGTATGCTGTTTAAAGATTTAAAAATGATAACGCTAATCAATAAAGTCAGTCGCATGGTTTATGCGTTATGTGCCTAAACCTACATCTGAAAATGTAATAACTCGCAAAGCCTCCTCACAATACATGCAGTTTATTCACCACCCGCCCACAGTCATGAATTCAGGAAACCTTAAATCCAGAAAATATTATTAATTAATATTTATATTATTATTTGTGTGTGTGTGTGTGTGTGTGTGTGTGTTTGCGTGTGTAAGGGCACACCTATTGCACAGGTCGTCGTGCTCTGATGTTTCTCTCGGGTGCTGAGGGCTGAGAAGAGAAGTCTACCACCCACTGGTTCGAACCTATGCTAGCCATAAATCAGTGCTGTCGAACATCTCCAGCACATTCACAGAATAAAACTTACAGGCAAACTTACAGGCAGACGCGATGTTTGCAAAATAGAGCATCTCAACTATCTACTGTGGATCTAATTTATTACTAGCATATCAAATTGTGCCTGAATTATTCCCTTGGTTCAAGGTTTTTCTCCTGCTCCCCCCTCCTCCTCACATCATTGATCATCCAGCTGATATTTATGTGTGTGTGTGTGTGTGTGTGTGTGTGTGTGTGTGTGTGTGATAGAGAGAGAGTGTGTTTATTTCGCCGTTTATATTTATACTCTGAAACAGCCAAACAGCTGAACTTCTACAACAGAATGATTATATTTTCCGGTGGTGGGTGTAGCTTAGTCTCTGACTTGACAGCATATGCCAAGCACTAATTATCAGATGAGAAAGAGAAGCACACATAGAGCGAGAGGGAGGGTGAGAGATAGATCCCAGCACCGAGTTGCTAAGAAGCTGTGCCGGGAAGACAAATAAAAAAATAATTTAAAAAACTGAAGAAAGGAGAACAGAAAAGGTCACATAAAATAAAGAAACACACACTCAGACATACAGCGCCAGCCCTCTTCCCTGAGCGTGGCAGCAGAAAGTTTGTTCTGGGAGCCGTTAGCTGAGAATGTGCTGAGCTGAAGAGGGTGATTTATCAAGGTGGGGTGGCGCTGACAGACCACAGCCACTCACAAGGAGGAGCCCTGCTGCGCTGCCGAGAGCGAGGGAGGGAGAGAGCGAGAGAGAGAGCGAGTGAGAGCGCTGTTCTCCGGGCTTCCCCAGTACGCAAGCACCAACCGAGCTCTAGGAACGACGGAGAGCGACCCAGTGAGTGCACGGGTAAACCAGTGGAACAGAAGAGGACTGACAGGGTACAACAAATAAAGAGAGTGAGAGGAAGAGAGGGGAGAAGAAGAGGAGAGGAGATCAGAGGAGGACCAAGAGTGTAAGAATAGAGAGAAAAGAACAGAGGAAAGCAGAGGATAGAGAAGAGGAGAACAGTGGAAGAGATAGCAGGGATAGAAAAAGGAGTGGAGAGGCCAGAACAGAGGAACGAGAGAAGGGACGAACCGAAAAGTGGAGAGAAGAGGAGAACAGAGGAGAGAGAAGAGGAGAACAGAGGGAGAGAGAGAAGGGAGAGGAAAAAAGACTGAAAAAGGACATCGTCCTCACATTTACATCCATGTTCCATGTTGTGAGGGTCTCACGCAGAAGGAATCCGGTCTGTGCATTGAGGTTCTGCTAACTACTCACCCTGTGGACTATAGGATTGTCAGCCGTGTTTGCAAGGTAGGCAGCACACTAACTATCACTCTCCATCTGCTCTCGGTCTCAGAGCACCGGATTTGAATGATGGGGGGATGAGGGGAGCGTTTTAGAAGTGTGGGATGTGTGCGCTCGGGTCCGATGCCGCTGTTTCTGCTGATCCCTTTCGCGCTCAATCGGGCTGTTGAAAAGTTGCGATCAATCGTTTGCGTCGGAATGGAAACGGCGTTGGCCATTTCTTTGTTTGTTTGTTTGTTGGTTTGATGGGCAGGTCTTCAGCCGTTTAGGATCGGACCCGGAGGGGTGAAGCCCCCTATCGGACTGCGCAGATGGTATTGTCGGGGGAAGCCGGCTGGGGAGGATTTAATTACAATCAGCCAGTTTTTATTTTCATATCTGGTTGCCTGAGCCCACAGCTCGGATGCCAGGCTCTCCTCGCAGTCGGCTCGGGAATCACAGCAAAGCAGTGTGTGCGCGAAGCTGTCCGCTGTAATGGGAGCAGACAGCGGAGCTCCATTATCCCTGCACTGCTGCTGCTCTCCCTCTTGTCGTCGTCCTTGTTGCTGTTGTTCCTCGTACGTCTGACATGCCAAGCAGAATTAGTTTCCCCTCATCGGCGGACTGCTCCGATTCCCTTTTTTTTAAACAGAAAGACAGATGCTATCCGTCATTTACTGTGTTGGTAAGAGGCGCGAGAGAGAGAGAGAGGGAGAGAGGGAGTAGCTGAAAAGCCTTCGAATGATCTAAACTTCCTTCAGGACTCAGCAGGCACAGTGACAGAATGCGATGAGAAAGTGTTAAGATACTGTTGTTATGATTTTGTGATTTGTGTTAGTGTCGCACCGATGAAAAGATGAGCTGAGCAGTGGAGCCCATCGATGTAGTGTCTGCAAGATTTATGGCTGCATGTGCGTCCTCACTGTCCTCCTGAAACATAAAACAAAATCATAATTGAGGAGTAAACAAGCTCAGCCATCACCCTTTTGCCGATGAAAAGGTGCGGAGTGGCGACTGTTAGGTTGTTCAGCCTCCCGTTTGGGGTAACGTCTCACACAGCTCTGTGGGCAGTTCAGCCTCCCGTTTGGGGTAACGTCTCACACAGCTCTGTGGGCAGTTCAGTCTCCCGTTTAGGGTAACGTCTCACACAGCTCTGTGGGCAGTTCAGTCTCCCCTTGGGGTTAACGTCTCACACAGCTCCGTGGGCAGTTCAGTCTCCCCTTGGGGTTAACGTCTCACACAGCTCTGTGGGCAGTTCAGTCTCCCCTTGGGGGTAACGTCTCACACAGCTCTGTGGGCAGTTCAGTCTCCCCTTGGGGTTAACGTCTCACACAGCTCCGTGGGCAGTTCAATTCTCCCCTGAGGGTAGCGTCCTCCACAGCTTTGATTGCTAGAAAATAATGAAAGCCACATTTTTTGTTCCCTACTGATTTAGAGGAAGATGCTATCTGCATGGAAAATTGGGTGTGTGGATAGTTGTTGGAACGTTGGAATTTAATGTTTTTATAACATTTAGGTCCATGTTGACAACGAAGTAAAGAGTAATAACAGGCAGGTCCCCAGCATGAACTCCAGCATTCAGCAGGGGATTTCAAGACACCAGTAATGCCCATTTGAAAGGATATTTAGTGAACATCCTGCAAGAAGGATGTGGACTAGAAGGGATGTCCGTCTAGGCAGGTGAAACCCTGAGGACGGTCTTACACTGTCTGTCTGCCTGCGCAGGGATGGCATCACTCTGTCTGTCTACGCAGGAGAAACCATGTTGGGTTTATTACACATTGCCTGTGACGTGTGCGAGCTGAAAGCCCTTCTGATGTTTTATTAACCAACTGTCTTTGATTCTCACACTGCGCTAGGTTGGGTTCTGACTCAGAGCTTCAGTGAGGGGTGGGCTTTTCACTTTGACAATAAATAAATACATTCAAAATTATGAAAGAGATGTGTACAAATTTTGTTTGTGTTTGGAGGTGTGTGTGATTGTCTATGACAGGAAAACTGTGTGTGTGTGTGTGTGTGTGTATTTGATTTTCTGTGTGTGTATGCGTACGTGTTTTTAAAACTGTATATTCAACAACCCACACCATTGTTGTGCTGTTTTAATGCCTTAAAAGGAGGAACATGTCATTTTAGTTTCACATCAGCTGCGACAGAAGGGGTATTGTGATGCGGGTCGCCAAGTCTGATCCCCATTCTTGGTTGTTGAAGAAATGTATCTACAGCCTCACAGCTGACTGAGGCATCATTTTTCTTCATTAATTTCATTCCGTTAATTAAGTGGCTGTTCCGTACCTTGGACTGTTATGTTTTTTCAACCGCTGTTGTAGCAGGGCCAAATAGCGGCAAGGATTTGTAACCAGGAGGCCATCCCTTGTTCATATCAAACCTATTGTATCCTTGTACCAAGTAGTTGAATTCTTCCAGTAAATATTCGGCTGCACAACTCGATATAATATAAAGGTGTTTTCCACTGTGAATAATATAAGTCTCAGAATGTGTGTGAGCACCAGTCTCAGCACCAGCCTCAGAACATGTGTGTGCACCAGGCTCAGAACGTGTGTGAGCACCAGTCTCAGAACCAGCCTCAGAACATGTGTGAGCACTAGTCTGAGAACTTGTGTGAGCTCCAGTCTCAGAATGTGTGTGAGCACCAG
>JAOVYW010073974.1:0-19051 GCA_025775045.1 Hiodon tergisus
GCGATTGGGCGGAGGGAGGTACGGTATCTGGGCTTCCTCTTAGGTGGGGGCCGTATTCGGCCTCTTATTGACAAAACAGCGGCCGTTTCCGTTTGATCCCCCTGAGATCTTTCCTCGGGTTGGCTGGGTACTATTCATTCCCAGCTTTGCTGACCTGGCCTGCCCGTTGACGGATCTCACCAAAAAGGGGAGTCCAGACCCGGTCCAGTGGACAGAGAAGTGCTAGACGGCGTTTGTGGCTATTAAAGTGGCTCTGTGTGGGGGACCGGTGCTTGTTAACCCCGACTTCTCCAAAGACTTTATCTTACAGGCATGGGAGCCGTGCTGACCCAGGAGGTGGACGGGGTGGAGCGTCCTGTCACCTATATCAGCAGGAAGCTCTCCCCCAGGGAGGGTCGGTTCAGCACCATTGAACGGGAATGTCTTGCCATCAAATGGGCTGTCCTGACCCTGCGGTTCTATCTCCTGGGTCGCCGGTTTCTCTTAGTCACCGACCATGCTCCCCTCCAGTGGCTACACAGGTTGAAGGACACCAATTCTCGGATCACCCGGTGGTACCTCGCGCTGCAGCCTTTTCTGTACCGGGTGGTTCACCAGCCGGGGGCTCAGAACACCACAGCCGACTTCCTCTCCCGCTTGGGGGTGGGGGGGCTGTGGTACCGAACGAGCCCTTGGTTTGTTCTGGTGGGGGAGCTATGTGCCATGCGTCCGTCTCGAGAGCACGCACAAGAGAGGTCCGAGCACACCCACCAGCACCGGCTGAGGATTACGCTGATTGTGAACCCATTTAACGACCTGTGATCCCTCAGTAGGTGCTGGAAGTCGGGAGAGGAGACGGCGAGAGGACGGCATCCGAGAAGCTGGGAGAGCGAGAGTCGGCGCCGGCAAAATGTGACAAGATAATTTCCCTTTGAATGTTTAATTTCGGTATTCTGTTAGTTTGTTATTTTAGTTTGTTGGGTTTTGGGTGAACCCGTGAGGGGGAACCTTGAAGAGCGTTTTTGTATTTCTTTTGTTTATAAAATAAAACCGGCAAGAAAGCTGAGAACCCGGAAGTGAATTCGAAATTTATTCCGAACCAAGCACGTCGGCGTGCTACAATGTGCTTTCCCTGAGTTTACTAAAGTAGTTTATTTAGATGAGAGAATATTCAATATTAATATCAAATAACATCCTACGTCACCCATCAACCTGCAGGGCATCAGAAATAGGCATTCAAATGTTTGATGATAATAGCACTTTAAAGCAGATAAGTATAACAAATTACTAAAGCTATAGAAGGAATTTGCAGTATCTGTAGTATTTTTTTGACTGATCCATTCATTTCACTGTTTTATGCCCAATATGCCCTCTTCTCCCTTAGAACCCAGGGTACTATGACATAATAGCTGAGGATGTGTCAGTATGGCATGTTCCCAATGATCATCCAGTGAATAATGGAAAAACAACCTCAATTCTGAGGTATCACACCAACAACAAGTTTTTAAGTCCAACATCCAACTCCTACTGCAGATGACGTCAGCAGTGTATTATAAAACTATTACTATGACTTCCAAAAGCCAGAGTGCGTGCTTTCAGCCAATCGAGGAGCACTTTGTAATTCTGTATCATACGCAAGGATGCTCCACTCTGGGATACTTGTCAAATAGCTGGTAGGAGCACACAAAGGGGCGTTTTGGTGGTTTCCTTAGGTTCAACACTTTGAACCAGATCTGCAGAGATGAATGTTAATGGAAATAGAAACACAATTACAGTGAACTTGCCGTGATCACCGTGATGTTCCAGAATAAGTCGAATAGTATAAACCGGCAAACGGAGGCCTCACCCATTGGCAGGGAAAACAGTATTCTCACAGTATTCAGCAAGTTTCCTTTATTATTTAGACCAGGCGAAAGTGGCTCACGTGTCGGTGCAGTCCTATACAAGTTTGAAGCCTCTGTCTACCTTTGCATAGTCTGTGCCTGGAACAAGGTTTCCATCACAAATATAGACCCTGGGATAATAAAACACATTAAATTCTATGAAGAAAAAGCAGAGAAACGGTGGGAGGGGGAGGAGGAAATTCAGACCTATCCCCAAAGCAACATCTGCACAATAACTGCTACATATGCTCTCACAGACCATAGAACTCCCAATTGGCCTCAGCACATTTAAAGACCAAGCACATGGTTTCACCCCCAAACCATGGTTCATCAATCTCGAAGCATTCACACAACACCAAGATTCTCTGGTGGGGCAAGAGACCCTGTTTCAAGCTGCCTGTAAGGCTTGGCACCAACATAGAGTGCATCAATGCGCAGAAAGTTGATTTGAGTCATAATATGGAAATATAACTGTTCTTAGAGAAACTTGTTAAATCAACCAAAAAATAGGAAGAATGTTTGTTCTTTCTATGATGTTTTACTTGCCATTATATTGTAATTGTGTTGACGGGATGTTAGCTGTAACTTCAGGAATAGATACTTGTCATTAACATTGGCTCGATGGGCTTAAGATGGCCGTAAATTGTAGTTCCTGTAAATTGCTTCCACCAATAGAAAAACGTTTTTCCAATTATCTTATACTTTAATATGAATGAACTCTGTGACCAACCCAAAAACAGAAATTACAAATGCTGCAATGTTCCAGCACATTTTTTATAAATTACAGTGGACTGCTTAAGGAACATGGCACTGGCTGAGCCAGTGTAGTGTCTGCAAAATTAGTAAACGAGTTGGATCGATATGACTTTTATATATTTAAAGTGATGACCTTAATAATGAAGCCTTTTGTGTTATTCTTATGCTGTGATTACATTTCTGAGATATAATCATTAAGGTGTGAAACAGATGCCTGGTCATTAGGCTACCCTCTGTCTTAATCTTTCTCCCCTTACAGGGAATCAATTATCATTTAAACTGCAGAGCCCCTGGGTGCTTTGAGGCTGAATTTGAAAGTTAACATTAATCACATTTAAACTACTCTTTGAGAAAGAGCACCAGATGAAAATGCTTCTGAAATATTTAATGTTGTATAACAAGGCCCCCCTGACCTCTGAATTGGATAAGCAGTTACAAGTAAAATAATGAACAAATATCAGATACGGCATAATAATATAGAATTATCAAGAAACGTTAATTCATTGTTTATAGTTGCATTATAAAGGGATTGTAAATTAATCAAATTTAACCATTTAAAATATTCTCTGTGGCATGCCTAGGAGTGATAGGATTTCACAAAAAAACAAACAACAAAAACATAATTTCAATCTCCTCAAAACGTCATACAGACATTTCAGTTTTGGTCCAAAAAACCTTGCTCGTTAAGTAAACCACACTGAGGTTTGCTGTGTCCCTAGGGCTGCCTGTGGGTGTGTCTCACTTTGCTGGACTAAGAGTCCAAATGTAGAAACACGCCGCTGAATTCATCGCTCTCCTGAAGTCCTTCGACCTTAACCTCTCCCAGTCTCCACCCGCACACAAGGCGGGCCAGCTGCTGGAACCTATCCCCGACAGGCACTGCTCCACCACCAGTCACATTGTTACAGCTCTCCACCTCATCTCATCTCAGTTTCTCTACCCATCTCATCCCCTCTCCTTACCCCCTCTTCCCACTGTTTCTCTCCATCGCGATCTTTGATCTCTGTCTCCCTCAAACCTATCCTCAGCAGTTTCCTCTTCTCTCCATCCTATCACTGCTTTCACCCATACCGTTTTTCAGCCATACCGTTCATGTTTTCTGCAATATCATCCCCAGACCAGCAAGTAAGCTTGCTGACTCCATGGCTTTGCTCTTTACTCTCATTCATACTGTCAGCTGTCATTTAACTTTACTCTCACTTACCAAACTCTTCAGAAGCAAAGGTTATAGTTCATTTCCCCAACTTTAGTAGTGTTTCAATTCAAATGCGTGTTAAATTACTGATGTTTTTATTATATATGTAAAACATATATAATGTAATAAAAATACATTATTATTTGATTGTGTGGATGACTATTTATTTGTTAATTGATCATTTTAAGGTCAACTATACAATCTACAGAGATGTGGCCCCTAGGTTGCCCATCTATCACTTATTTCATGGCAAACTTTGCAGGGTCTCACAAGCTATACTCAAGTGTTAAAAGGAAGGCTGGCAACTGGAAACTGAGAATATCTGAGTATAAATTTTGGTCTGTTTCTCTAAAATACCCTCATCAATTATTGCAAATAAGGGAGGCGTGAAATCACAAATACAGCACATTTCTGAAGTGTCTGCCATCTGTCTCGTTCACAGGAAACAGCAGGATTCTAAAAACCTTCAAAATGGGCACACAGGGTTGTTTGTTTGGAGCAGAGATGAGGTATGGCAAGGTTGCTGAAAATGTTCAAGCGTCTGCTTCTTCCATGTCCAGGAAAGGAATTAAGAAATGTAAATTATGCGTGGTGAAGTTATCAAATACCTGCTCTCCTCAAGGTATTTCATTTTAGGAGGTGTTCCAAACACATATTTGAAAAAAACCAGAGTCTATTACAAATGGAGAATGATTATTAGCTTTTATAGATGTGACTCTGGTCTTACAAGACAATACTTTATGCTTCAGTTCAAGAAAGTCATCTGTATTGTAAGCACCATATGTGAACAACTCCATGATCACAAGTAAAGATACAGTAGATGAGTAATATATGTACAGTACTGTGCAAAAGTCTTAGGCACCATAGCTTTTACATTAATTTAGTCTCTGATATTTATGTTTTGTATTCTGCACATGTGTAAGTAGAAAATAACTAACTTTAGATTTCCAAACACTCTTTTTCCGAAAGAAGACCACAGAGTTCTGCAACAAATGGTTTTGCCTCCATAGAGCCCTGATCTCAACATCATCAAGGCTGTCTGGGATTACCTGGAAAGACAGAAGCAAGCGAAACAAAGTCTTTAGAAGAACTGTGAAAAATTCCCCAAGATGCTTTCCATGATCTACCTGCTGATTGCCTTATAAAACTGCACAACAATTTACCTTAGAGAGTTGAAGCAGTATTTAAGGCAAAGGATGGTCACAACAACTATTGAATTTATTTTTCGGTTGTTTTCGTGTTTTATTTTTTTAAATGAATTTACTGTTTACTGCCCTTTATAGTTTTTATTTATTTTTTATATATATATATATAAAGAAACATAAATTTCATCATTTTTGAAAGCAACTTCACTTTACAGGATTTTTTAAAATGTGCCAAAGACTTTTGCAAAGTACTGTATATGAGTATTGCATATTTATATTGTGTATTTGCAGTACTCCTGTAATGGTGCAATTTCTCCCCGGGAATCAATAAAGTTCTTACTTACTTACTTACTTACTTACTTACTTACTTAATGTTATTATGTCATTAGTCTATTTCATGCCTTACAGTCAATTAATGTGGCTCGCAATCCTGGACCTAACGGTCCACGGTATCTATGAACCACCTCTCATAGATATTAGCATCGAATTTATACCTGGAAACACCAGGTATAAATCAATTATACAATTATTCGCCATATGAATCCATATAAGTTTAATTTTAGAAACATGACTGAAATCACGACACGTTTTTGTGATCCAATTAACTTAAAATAACTTAAATACAGACAGCTATAAAGTGTCCACACAAAGCTCAGCGACCCTGACTGCTATCAGGGAGAATATGGTGCAGTTGTACCTTGGTGGGGTTAATTCAACCTTAAAAAGCTAGTTATAGAGGTGGATTTGGCAATTCAGCTTGGAGAGACAGAATAGTGTTTTACACTGTACATAGTATAATATGTTTATGAATAAAATGTATTATAAGCTTTTTTTTGCTACTTGTGTACAAAGATAACCCCGAGTTGGGACATTGGCTAATTGTTTTCAAGTGAATGCAAGAGAAAAGAAAGAAAGAAACTATGGTTGAGCAAAAGTATTTACTATGCACTGCTGCTTCTGACTGAATTAAACTGATCCACTAGCTTAAATTTGTGATCCTAAAGTCAATGTTAAACGCAGCATACCAAAATTGAATGGAATGCGAATTAAATGCCCCCTCATTCTCATTGGATCCCCACTTTAAGTTTGAGCTGAGTACGATTGAAATGTCAAACCCATTGAAATATTTCTGTAATTTGTTTAATTTGAAAACCAATGTTTTCTACATATGTTTACTATTAAACCATACAATCTCATTTAAATTTGGCATATGCTAAATCATTCAGGAGTGAAAATTGAAATGAATGAAAGTAAATGGATTGAGGGAGGCATTTAATTTTACCTCTATAATATGTGTTTATCTGAAACGTAAACATTTAGTTTAGTTTTTTACTCTTTTCCAAACAATTTTTTTCCAAAATCTTGCTGACATTTAGACTCAGTAAACAATAAAACATCCTTGAATAAATGTGTTAGTCCAAGTTAAAGAATGAGCCCTCATGAGGTCATAGAGGGAGATGGCACTGGGAGCTACTGATTGGCATGGAACCATTATCTCAGTCTAGACAAACATTCTGACAAAAATAAATTACCGTATTATTAAACTCATGAGGCCATGTCTCAACATTTTTATATTTTTGCAGTAATTTAAATTGTAATCCATAAATGATATTAATTTTCATAAATTAACATAATCCAGTGTAATCACTATTATTGCTTAATTTTATGGAAGCACATTAAAACCATATTATTTATAACAGAAATTAGAACAGAAATTACTTTCATTAGCTAATCCAAAATGCTATTTAAAAGCAATATAGAGGGGGAAATTATATAATATATATAATTAAACATATTGAAATTCAAATGACCTCTAATGTTTGACTTGGTAGACAAAACATTAGGTAGATAATGATTTTTGAAAAACCACTATCGAAGCAATAAGTATAACCATATACATTATGGTACAATTTGATGACAATCAAACTCTTTTAAGAATTCACTTCATGACTACACAATTTGGTTACTTAAAAGATGCTTTTATCCAAAGGGACTTACATAGCTTAGAACTTCTACAATTTTCTTCACCCACTTACACAGCAGGATATTTTAAGTGGGACTTGAACTAGTAACCTTTCAGTTATAAGCCTCCCACCTTAACTACCATACCACAAGTTACATTTTTAGTTTCTTTTAGAATTTTTTAGTTTTCATCATTCATTCATGTCATTTCCACATATTTCAAGATATTAACCTCAAACTGATTTGATAATCGTTTTCAAGTCCATATGATGCATAAAGCAGAGTTGTGTAGACATGACCTTGAAGTAATACATATTTTTGTAATTGAAATTAATAATTTTATTATTATATTACATCAGAAGTCTTTTCCTTCTCTGAAGGAACCCTAATAATAATAATAAAAAGTACCCTAAGTACCCTTTAGATTCCTACAATGTTAATTTTAGAGTCAAAGTTCAACTGAATGTACATTTCACATTTAGCAAGACAAAAAGTAAAATAAATTTGCATTTATCTTGCATTATGTCCCAGTTCTGAACTACCCAAAACTATAAAATAAAAAATAAAAAATATAGTTGGAAGCCTCAATGAGCGGGTTCCTCCAGCTCCTCATTATTCTCCTTCCACCGTCCATCATGGTCACAGAGTCACACAGCCTCAAGAACGGTCTGTATTGCATACAGGTGTAGCAGCACCATGAAACACATGTGTATGAAAAACAATCATTTACTACATAGGCACAGTAATAAATTGTCCATAAATTTCTAGTAGTAGCAGCCTTTTCAGATACTTGTCCTACAGCATAATATTTGCACACTGTAAAGCCCCCCTAAACTGTTTAAAATATGGAGAAAACCTTTTGATAAACTGAATATTTAAAACCCTTTCCAAGTCAGATATACTAAGAAATAGTTTGCATTTGGCATCCATCCATAATGCATCCATTCACAAAGATTTAAAATAAAGAATTAATTAATAATGTCTAATGGTTGAGAAGATATAGAATCTAACTTGAACCATGACATACATCATCACGTGGAAGACGCTGTAAAACTTTGACACATGGTCTGCAGTCTCACAGATCCTGGCACTTTCAACTGTCTCAACTGAGCTCTCAGTCTAATATTTCCCAGATCACACCCCTCAACTAAGAATAACATCCCCACCCACAGTTCATTAACATAACTCTCCCAAATTTTCCCCCACAGATTCTACAGTGTAAACCAACAGGAACAAACACAACAACCATTTCCCAGCACTATCCAAAAAGGCACAACACACACAAACAAAAGCAAAATAAATAACAGCAAAGCAAGCTGGGTAGCACAGTGACGGGCACCACTGCCAATGCAACAATATCCTATTCATACACAAATACTTGTATTTACTTACGGCGTCTTATTCGCAAACAAATCGGTAATAAAGTAATAAAGTACAGTCCTATCCATACCAGAAAATGAACTTAAATTAAATAAATTTTGTCACCTGTCATGTTCACAAATTTTAAGATATCAACCTTATACTTTACACAGTGCCTCTTGGGGGTGTCAGCTACGTGTGTAACATTTCAAGTCCATTTGTTGTTGTGACACAGATTGACACAATTTCAACATTTATTAGTCAATATCATTTCTGTCTTACATTGAAACTGTTATTCCTTAATACCATATTGGGAGACATATACCCCACACCACTTTACCAAATATTAAGTAATTTGGATTTGGATTGGTATCCATATAAATTCTGCCTCATGTAAGAGATCCCAAAAGTTAATACATGGCATTTTATTTCTTTTTTAATGCAAAACATTTCTTACATTTTTTTCCATTTATCAAATTTTGGAAAATCTGATTGCAAAAAATGTAACAAAACCCATCTGTACCGTTTTGATTCTTTAAGGTTGCAGAACACATTCTATAACTTGTCACTAATCCGTGCAAAGCGAAACGTATTATTGCAATACATACAGCGGGCACTTCTTAGATTTGTGAAAGACATGCTCATTGTGCATAAGGAATGAAACTCGGGCTGAAGATAATGTCGCCAGGGATTTTCAACGATGTATGCTGCAGTTCTTTCCAGAGTGCAGTCCAGAGTGATGAGCATGAAATGTGCAGGAAATCTGGAGCAGAGCAATAAATATATATTTACAGCTCATCTTTTTTTATACATACCCCTATTAAATTGATGCTGAAATATTTTTTTTTTTTGTTCACATACATTGAAAATAAGCTTCATTGTTATACAAACAACTCAGAAAGAGAAACACACTTTGTTATACTTCACCCACAGTGATGGTCAAATTGACAAGTGACCTCTTGGGATGCAACCATTGCCAGGCCAGGCCTACATTGACAAGCGACCATTGAAAAAACTCACACAGCCTGGGCCTGATTAATGCACCCTAGAGTGGTATTACTGGCATGGCATGTGAGACCATTTAAAATTTTCAATCCTCCTCATAGGACTGTTATTCTCATGAATAAGTCTTTTTTGTATATTTTACAGATACCAAGACACCTTTTTTTTCCAGAATTTTGTATGTTAATTAATAGATAGACCTAGAAAACAATGCACACAGACAAAGACAAGTCTTGGACTAAAGTGTACCTTTTAACTTGACTAATGACAATATGGTTTATAATAATCCCAGACTCTCCCTTTAAGCCTTCTTACCAGAAAGAAAATTAGAACTACTCCAGAACTAGGGTATACAATAAACCTTGAAAGAGGCAGGTTTAACGTCAGATTAGTTTCTCCACTGCGCTGGAGTGTAATGGATTATCTGGACTATGTAAATGATGGTCAAGAAGCACCACAAAGATCTGTCAGAATTTGATGATCTGGATTTACTGTTCTACTCCTGACTTAATTTAAACCCTGTCTGGGATTCCACCCCATATATTTCATATTTGGTTAACAATGACAACCAATTGGTTTATATTATTCATTGACTAGATAATATTGTTTAAAATAACAGGGAGGCAGAAGCTGTGACTATCCAACCTCTCCAAATAAATAAACAAACTAGGTTTCAACTTAGAAACAGGATCATTTTCTACAATTGTAACATCAAGCACGATATATTTTCAAAATCTAGTTTAATTTTGTCATGCAAATCAATTCCAGCTAGATAATGCATTTGATAAAAATGTATTTGTATTGGTATTGTTTACATTTTCAATATTGTCTTTCTACACATTTTACTTCAAATCAATTAACATCAGTTTGGGTAGCTTTAGAGTGAAACACTCTTCCATTGAGAGAGAGAAAAAAAGAACGTTTAATTACTAGCTCATTCGGTCATGGCCTATGGGCAGGCAAACAAAATGAAGACCCAAAATAATTGCAATGCCTCTTTCCATATAATTGGATTTATAGTTTGATAAGAGTAGCACATCATGCCGAAGTGAAACCCACAATTTATAATGGAATATTCGACAGCATGAATGTCTAATTACTAGTCCCCAGTTAAATACTTAATAAGACAAAAACAATGCTGCCATGCTTTTTGTGATAAGCAAATAAGTGTTTCTCTTTTTTCCCCGTGCATTATCAATGGCTAATTGTTGGACTCCTCTCACTTTTACCGATGGGAACAAAGCATTGCCGGATTAACGTTTGTTCGGTGAAAAGTCTCTCATATCGTGGGCCTTCACAGAAATGGTCTAAGGGCTAAAAAATCAGAGGTTAGCTTGAAATATGTAGTTCCACCCATCGAAACTTTTATTCTCTCACTAACTCTCTGTCACAATTATGCCTATGCCGGTGGAAAAATACCAGATAAACAGCCGTTGTTTCTGGATATTTGGGCAAAAAAGCTTGAACATTTTTTGTGTGGTTGGAGTCAGTGCCAAGTCGAATGCACTTCGATGTAATAGAGGAATAATTATTCAAACAAAAATGCTATTTCCCTCTCTGAGTTAAAATAATTTATCAGCATAATGAAGCTTGGACATTTATTTATACTCTAATGGAAAGATAACAGGTTTGTGTGTCCTGGTATCTCAATGTGAAAACCTACTTCGTGAAAAAAAAAAAAAAATGTTTTATTAATTATTCTCAAACACTTCTACATGCTGTCTATATAAATATTTACAGTTACTCAAGTTATCTAAAACAATCTGCCCAGTATGAGAAAAAATTGTTTCTCTTGCCAGCGGTTGTGCCCTGTGTGAAGGGTTCGATTCCCAGCTGGGTTCCTGTGTGCTGAAAGACGTGGTTAAATTACACCAGCACTTTGACTTCAACATATGGGTGGGTAAACTTTATTGCATGACCATGTGGTCTTGAGGTAAAGGAGTCGCAAATCTGTGTTATTGCTGCTCATGCAGAGAAAGCTTGGTGGTAACAGAATCTAAACTTATTAGACAAATCTGTGTTATTCTCGCTCATGTAGAGGAAGGAATATTGGCCTTCTTATCTTCTCTCACTGCGTCTCCCCTACAACCACGTTTCTCTGTACTTTCCGTCTAACGACTTATTACTGTCAAACTGACCTTTTATAACCTACGTACATGCCTGCCCCATGCTCTGCTTCACCTCGCCCAGACTTTTGTCTGTCACACCACTCAGTGACATCGTTCAGCTCTCTGACAGGCCAATCTCGGTCCTCGAAAGCCACGGTTCCAGCAGGTTCTCGAAGAAAGAGATTAGCCACCCCTGTTTCAGCTGCTTAGCCTCTGCCCTAATCCAGAGAAGGTTACACTTACAGAGCTTCATATTTAAACTAAGGTACATATAAGCATACATAGAAAAAATGCCTGTTATTAAATATATTTTTATCATAGTAAATCATTAAGCCTCCAATTTATAGTGAATGTGAAACTTTCCTCCTAGGATTTAAATTCTGTGATGTGATTTTAATTTCCTTTTCGACAAACAAGACAGAAAAAAATATCAGCTCTCCATGGAAACCTTCGCCTGCATAAATCGTATGTGAACACTCTATTACCTTTGTCCTCGTGATTAGTGCTCATAATTACCATGTGGACTGCCTGTACAGGGCGCTACACTCTGTATACCAATTAGCAGGAGGGTCATTATTAATAATAAACTATTTATCATCTGTAGTTTAAAAAAAGTTTATTTCATACCTTTATGACTGGGCAACCTATGCTGAATACAAAAATGTTGCACCGTCCCCTGCTGCATGCTGTTGATTATGTAAGGAATTTTTTCTTTAGTTCAAATTAATCAAAGGCATGTTAAATCTGACCCCAATAAAAAAAGAAATACAGCAAAGTAAAATCTGATTTTAATTATGGACTAGCTGAGAAAGCAGTGCCTCTTGGTGCATTGGTTTGTTTGACAGTGGAGGATGTTGTAGCAGGAATTTGGGTGCTAAGGCTAATATAATTTATTTGTCGGAGATACACGGATAATATTGGCTCTGGGGAAGGGACAAAATCTATAGTAGTTTTGTAGTTAGGGTGGAACCATGATCATAAATAAGTGGTCTATTGCCTTTTAGGTCAAGAACCAGTGAAAGAGCTGCCAGTGATTTTGGGGTTGTCCAGATGGTGTGTATGGGCAGAAAATGGCGTATGACTTTAATTTAACTATGATCGCCTGATCGCCGCTTCTTGTCCCCAACCATGTCTTTGCCCAATCTTGATTGCTCTGTTCTGCTGGTACTCGACCCACGCCTGTCTGACCTTCCCTCTCAGCACTGCAACTGGGTTCCCCTGTTCCTGTACCCTGTGGTGCATTACAACGTGTTTATGAAGTTTGTGTTTACCAGGTGCCAGGCTTCAGCAGCAAACTTTGTGATATTTGTTGCATTAACCTGTAGATTGAAATCTTCCCCCACAAAATAAGAGTACACTGCAGAAGCTGTATAAGTATAAAGACATAATACATGTGGTAAAACCTTGTGACAGTTTGTGGTTTGTAGTGTCGGAAGGAGACCGATTATCAGTGTGCCGTGACACACAACTTTGCCGTCTCAGTCTTGAAATGCCAAGCAAGAATAATTGCCACAACAGTGTACCACAGAGGGAAATAATGTATACTATAAAAACCAAATAAATCTAATGGAAACTAACAAGAGCAAACAGATGGAAAAGATCTGTTTCATTTGCTTTCGTGTTTCTCTGTATGATTAAACCTTTAGGTGAGTGTGACATGCATTTATTCTTTCTGTATAGGTCAGATTGACAAAATGCAAAAGCACCCAATCAACACAGAGGTACAGAGGAAAAGGAGAGAGCTCTATTAGGAGAAGGTGAACTGGGGACAAATTTTCCCAATAGTGGAACTGAGGCCCATTTAAATCCTGCCTGTCAAAATGGCCGGATAAACAAATTATTGGCCCACTGCCACCCCCCAAAAATACTTGTAGTCAATAGTATCAATATTTCCAGAGGAAGGACAGTAAATGAACAAATCCTGAATTTGTTCTGTGAGCAGCAACACACACCTTAAATTATACCA
Source organism: Hiodon tergisus (assembly GCA_025775045.1). NCBI lineage: Eukaryota > Metazoa > Chordata > Actinopteri > Hiodontiformes > Hiodontidae > Hiodon > Hiodon tergisus. The sequence goes on from JAOVYW010073974.1 coordinate 13,356, forward strand.
AATTGAATGAGTTTTTTAAAGAAAATAAAACATTTTAATGACAAAAAAACTTTCATTATTTGCTGACTAAGCTTTCAAATCTAAGATAGGCTTACATATCAAATAATTGTCCTCCTGCTGAGAATTTTCTCTGCCACGGAGAAATGACAGACAGTGGTAAAAGAAAAAACAGGTGCATTTGAGAACACACTCTCAGAGAAAATCAGAAAGTGGTCAGTACGCTGCCACAATTAGTTTTCCCTCATTTAATCAGGCTTCACATTAAACCCATCTACAGTTACCATTGAATGGTAATGGGTCTGTTTTACAGAAAATGATATTTACACAATCTTATCGGTCTGTTTTACGGAAAATGATATTTACACAATATTATCGGTTAATAGCGAGTTAATAGCTTAAACAGTGATTTTTTATTTCAAACAATGGGCAGTTGATTCGCACATCATAATTTTATTAGAACAGTGTCGTCAGGGGCCTCTGTCAGCACTTGTCCCGTTTGCCCGTTCTGTAATCTGGCCATGCTCATCACAGCTTGGCATCATAAACATATTTTGCAGCAAATAATCAAAACTATGCATGGAAAATCTAACGGTGGGCTATGTTTATAAAGGCCAATGTCAATATTGTTCAAATATTTTAAATTCTGACTGGCTGTGAAATCTCTACTGATCTCAAGTAAAATGTCAGTGTTGATACCTATTCAAATAACATAAAACACACAATCAAACCCCTTTTGAGTCACTCTGTATAATTTGTTGTTTGCCGTCAGCCAAATCAATAAACAATGACTATACTGGCAGGGAACTGATTAGTTCACTCATTGCAAAGCCCTCTGTTAATTAAGGTGCTCAGAGCATTCCCAGCAATACTAAAACATTATTAACAACTCCAGTGGTGCATTCCAGTTTTACGGCGCTTGTCATGGGCGGCGTGGCTTTTTTTATGCGATAAAAATTTGACAGCAGAAAAAAAAAATCTATATATATTTATTTATTCCAGCACACAGTTTACACATTTCCTGCAGCTCAGTGTGACATGGACGAAGGAAAGTCTAAATTTTTCCCAGCTCAAGAAAAACTAAGAGGGTATTGGGGCATCCATCTTACTTTGACTGACTGGACACCGCTGAGTGATGGTGGAGCTGATACGGACGCAAACGGATGGGCAGGACCTCTATTGAGCTCCGTCAATTGCCGTGTTATCGCCGGCCTCCCGGAGGAGATAAGGACTTATAGCAGCAATCGGTGCAAGGCACGCGGTGGGTTTTGAACCTAGGGCCAATTTCCTCTCTCGCTCACCTTGGTCGTTTCAGAGAGATCCAACAATGAAGCTTTTAACCTTGGGGTAATGACTCAATTGGTAATTGAAAAGAGAAAGGATGGAAGCCTTTTCTGTTCGGAGGGCATTTCAGAGGATCCTTTTTCAAATTGGGTTGTATTGGAGCAGAGTTTAAGAGTTCATCTGAATAGATTTGAATCGTAACAAGCAAAAAAAGGTCTTCATCCATCATTAAATGGATGTTAAATGGATAGTTTTTTTAATGTATGTATGTATGTATGTATGTATATATATAGTCATTCAGGGGCAGACCATGGATAGGGTCCAAGCATCAGACAATTGACCAGCATTAACAGAAAGACTTAATTGTACAGCCATGTAGCACAAAAGCTGTAACAGAGCACCCTCACAGCAAGTGAGCTGTCCTCATAAGTTTGTTAAAACAGAGGAGGATGCAGTTCACCAGGACAAAGGACCTACAGGGGAAAATTGGTGAAGTGAGGGGTGTTCTCAATGGAGGCTGTGGGTGAAGCACGTTTTTGAAAGGACTAATTGAGTATCGACCTTTTGAGTGCAGGTGTTGAGACCTTGCTGGTGAGATTTTGGAGCTGCAGAGCAACACAAATCAGTGCTCTGAATGTTGGAAAGTAATAATGACATACTGTCTTCATTTTTCATTGTGCTGACAAGCTGATTGGCAGCCCAGAACGAGAGAAAGTAACTACAGTGGAAATTGCCTAAAAACAACCTGGGATTTCATTTTTTTTTATTCTGTGACTTGGTACAACCCTCACCCATTAAGTAAAGAGCAGTAAATTGCAGACATTTGCAATTTTTGTGCTCTGCTGTATTGTTGCATCGTAATGATAAACCAGAATGAATGCTTTTTATCATACAGGATTTCCAATCATTGAAGTAGGGTTACAAAGTTAAATGTACAGACTAGTCAAATTAGTATAATTTATGTCTGTTAAGTTTGCCTTCAGTAGTGGCATCATAATAGTATTTTTTTTAAATGTTACTCACAGAAATAGATGTATCATACTGCATTTTTCAGAGGCAATACTTTTTTTTATAAATATTTTTTTTTAATGAAAAGCCAGAGCAGATCGGGGGGAAAAAACTGAGGAATGAACGTCTGACCCCAGAGGCAGGGACAGAAGACAAATAGAATATAATGTATAATAAAGAGCTTTATCTTGTGTTGTGGGATCTCTTTAGGATAAAAGGGCAGAGTGCTGCAGGTTTATTGGAGTGATTCATCGTCTATTCCTAAGGTAAAATTTTTTATTTAAAATAAGAATAAGTTTCGTTATTATCATAACCAAGGTTTCCTGAAATAGTAATATTACCCATCAATAATGGGTTATTTCAAAAACCAAGAAATACCTGAGCAGATATGTCATCTCACGGCAGCACACCATGCATCTGGCATGTGCCATAAATATTATAAAAGCACACAGAATCAAATATTAATTACATTTTTTTCTTCAGAGCCACTGTGGCGCCAGTGACCATGAAAACTTATGGTTAAAACTTCAGAGAATCACAGTGAGACACACAGCCAGGAGACACGCCCTCAAGCCCTGGGGACACACCCAGAAGGAACTGATAGACAGCCAAGCTGTGAGCCACGCCCAGATCCAGGACATCGTCGTGCGTGTGGTTGCGCTGATTAGAACCACACGCAGGTGCCACCAATTAAAGAGACATTATAAGGACCAGCCATGCTGCCTGACATGAGAAGTTAGGACTGGAAAGGAGGAGACTCAAAGTGCAGTAGATGTTGTGTTCCGTCTTATTTTAGTTTTCTCCGAAAAGGATGTTTTTCTTTAGCAGTTTTAGCTTTGTTATATTTGTTTAAATTTTTCATTAATAATGCCAAATAAAAGGCAAACCCGTTCCTCTGATTTGCTTGTCTCTAACTGCTTCTGGACCAGGCATGTCCCAGCGTGCCACACCCGGTTATGATAATCACCCAACATTCCCTTTCAAATACGAAATATGTAACCATCAACACTGGGTAAGCATACCATATCCGTTGAAATAACAGCCAAAGGGCACTATGCAGGCTGAGTGCAAGCACAAGCACGTGCATAGGCAGAGGTTTTACACTCACCAGCCATCTGGTGGTGGAGACTTAGCTCCAGAAGCCCCCCACAGCCAAAGATAATATTATGGCGTGGCATGCTACCAGGATGGTAAAAAAAATAAAAAAACCCACCCAGACGGCCCAAGAAAGCCCCGGCAGACTCTTTTAATGAGGTTGACTGTTACCCTGCACAAAGCAATGCTCAAAAGCATGAGGACACGTGGCGTCTTTCTTGGACATAAGCGCCATGCTGAGAGAGAGTCCCAGCTGCATCTTGCAGCACCCAGGGCGGTGGCCTGGTTTTGCCAAGAGGACTACATCTCCTGCAGAAAGTCAGGATGAATGGGGGGAGCCGTCTCTGTAGCCCTGTGGATAAGCAGCATTAGCCAGCAGTTCAAGTCTTACACTGTGATCTCTTCTTTGTTTTGTATGCCCGGAATGGTCGATATACCACCATCACCAATACGTTGCCACAATATTCTCTCAACTGCATTCATCCCTGTGCACAAGTGCAAAGACAAGTGCCGCCGGCTTAATTATTTCCTCTAAATTCACAGAAGTATTTTCACAAGTCTCCAGAATTAATTAATGTTGTGCTTGTCATAATGGTAAATCAAACATGCCCCATTACTTCTGTTAATTCAACACGACTGGATATTTTAACACAAAAACATGTACTAAGGTGTGAAGCTTCTGTCCCGTGCTGACAGTCATTTCCTTTTTTTTAAGGAGGTGCATTTTTCTCTGTAGAAACAGTTCAAGCTTTTTTCTAGACATAATAACCCTCAGCCATTAAGATTTTATACGTCACCTCCTTTAGCACAGCTAATACAATACACCTTCTCACTTCTCACCTCAATACAAATTAGTTGTTCATTTGCATATGTCATTGTGGCTGGCACGACGTGAGAGACATGATACAGAACAAAGATATAGAAGTCTGACATCCATCACTGAGAGCATTAGACACTAAACAGTGTGCGATTTTAAAAAGGCTTTTGGCTAATGAGGATGGAGTGTGCACACCACAAAGGCATCAACGGCACAGTATTCCAGAGAAGGTTTCTTCTGTTATAGGTAAGAGGTCTATTATATGCTTTTCTACATGCTTTTTTTACTACATATTCATTGCCGCATTCGTCAATTCCACGTAAAGTAAGAACCGAATGAAATTGTCATTTGATATTTATCTCCAATATAACTGCATGAGGTACTAGACCTTACATTTTACGGAAATTTACAAAAACAAATTAGCCACAAATGGCAGTTTTTAGTAGGCGATGCATGTTTTGGATGGCGTCTGTTCTTACCTTTTTCATAAACTGGCAAAAACCCCAGAAGAAAAATAACCTCACTCCCTTTCTCCAGGCAAAGTTGTCTGTTAAAATTTCAATTTGAGTGTGGTGTTCTGAAAAACGCCAGCGAAGCCTGAGGTACCCTTTTATATTGCCTCAACATGGCTGATATAGTGGCAAAACGTACCTTAAATATAGTTCAGGAAGACCGATTACACCCTGAGGAATAATTAAAGAAAACAAACTGACAAATGGAAAGCTGTTCTAAAAAGCTCTAAAGGAAAAAGACATCTTAAAAATGACAAAAGCCTTTAGACCGACACGTTTGGTATCGCCCGGTCGGGGTACAGCAGTAGTATCTACCTTGCCCAGTTCAGGCAGAGCCGAGTTTGCCAGGTCAAGTACAGCAGCGGTACCTACCTTGTCAGGTTGAAGCAGAGTAGCAGTATCTACATTACCTGGGCAAGGTACAGCAGCGGTACCTACCTTCTCAGGTCTAGGTAGAGCAATGATATCTACTTTCTATATCCCTGTTCTGTCTGGCCGAGGGATCAATAAGTTCCATGGGAGAAAATAGCCACCCAAAACTTTAAAAACTACAACAGATAAAAACAGATCTTGAGAAAAACCCCTTTTTAATATGAGGGTCTGAAGGCCAACTTATGCTCTTCTTAAGGTTACCATTTAGCATCAACAACGCTCTCAAGATAAAAGCACCTTGAACTGTTTTAATTAAGGATCTGGAACTTCAAACTTAATCTACCTTTATCGCAAAATATCCCATTTCAGGTTAGTTTCTCCAGCTGAAGGGCTATAATGAGCATTTTCCTGAAAGACTCACATAAATCAAAAGTAGCCTTATTTTTGTAAAACCAGGTCAGCTTGTTAGAGTTTTCACTTATATTTTCACTTTGTGCATATTAATGGCATATGAGATCATCTAATTTGACCCAGTTCATCAGCCATCTAACAATATGAATTGCTTTCCTTTCTTAACTTTTCATTTTGAAAAAACCTACTCTATTTTAAAA
>JAOVYW010073975.1:1653-19045 GCA_025775045.1 Hiodon tergisus
ATTGAAGAGTAAGGTCAAAACTAGTATGCCATGTAAGTAGCTACAGGAGGTGTCAACAAAATAATTAACGTTATATTGTACTATATAATACAATTTAGTGCAACCCCAGACATACATATTATGTCTGCGTATCTAGTTACAGATGCAGCAGACACAGCCATGCACTTTTTGTCTCACTAAAGTACTAAATCACATGTGTAGGACTGTGTAGTCCTGTCATGGCAACTGAAGGGTTTATTTAGTACCGACTGAGTTATTTTCTGTGTTTTCTACAGAAACTGTCAGACTTGCGTTCTTGGAGTGAAGCTGTCATTAACTCCTTCTGTGTAATTGAGGGGGGGGGGGGGCAATTCGTCCTGGAGCTAATCTGGTGTTCTGGAATAGCATATTGAGCGCAGCAGTTTGGAGCTTGGTAGACAGCAGCTATACAATACCACGGCTAACCCATCACCAGCAGGAGTACTCTTGTGCCGTAACACAGGCAAACAAAGGCATCAAGGGAGACATCCAGAGGAAGTGGAAGATGTGGCCTTGTCTCTGCTAATGCAACGACGTTCTATATCATTTACAATACCATTGTCAAGCTGCAACGCAAGCCAACATTGTTATGTGATATCAAAAGATAAATGAAATAACATCCCTATATATATATACCATAAACTTACATCGGCTCGATCGCTCACATCCTGAACTGTAACAAAACCCATGACACCAATGATACTTTTTGTCTTTCCCATTCTATATAAAGTTTTTATACCATTTATAAAAATTCAAAGTCGACATGTCAAAAGAGAACCCAAGTTCTTGTTATGCGGCATTTGCGATCAGTGATGTTAGATGGCATCTTTCGGAGGTAATCATTTAAAAAACTTTGACAGATCTGTACTCAGTGACACTTCCTCAATCTCTGCTTGTCTCTGAAGGGGAAGCCTTTTAAACTACATCAGACCCAGATACTTTTTAGACAAGCTTTTTAAAGACCAAGCTCCACGGTGACAGGTCACATTTAATTAGGAAGTTTTGGGGCAAAATGAAAATGACCAAGTTTCATCGCAGAACAGAAAATGAATCTGCCACAGGGAAAGAAAATAAAAAGAGATAAATGAACCAAGATCAACTGAGTTAATGGAGTCCCACTTTTTTAACGCTCTCCAGGAAGTAGCCTTTGTAGATATGTGATCAATAAGTATGAATCATTCCACACCACAACATTCTATCCTTAACTGCCATTTATTAGTATCAAACCACCTCTACAAAATTACATCAAACAAGATGAAAAAAGACTGGCATACATGCTGTACACAATATAAGCTTTGAAATAATCAAAAGTACATGAATTTATATTTTATTTGAACGTATGTCAATACATGTACGTGAAATATATGGCATTGAATTTTCCACCCATATGATGTACATTTACATCCTCGGTGACCAAAGCCCCCAGTTCATACAATGTAGCGTTCACGTTTCTTTCCACAGATATGTTTTGTTCTAGGTTTATAATTAGCTTTTTCAGTGATTGTATAATTTTTTAAAAAAATTCTAAAATGATAAATGAACACAAACCCAAAGCATGAACAGAACATACCTAAACCCAAAGCATGAACCGAACATACCCAAACCCAAAGCATGAACAGAACATACCCAAACCCAAAGCATGAACAGAACATACCCAAACCCAAAGCATGAATAGAACATACCCAAACCCAAAGCATGAACAGAACACACCCAAAATGTTCCCTTTGGGCTAGCACCACATTCAGTCTTTTTGTTTAGTATACTTTTCCATCACAAATACTGTTCAAAAACGAGATTCTCTAGATTTATTCAACCAAAGCACACAATGCAGCATGTCACTATATTTAAATATATAAACTAATAAAATAAATGAAACTATTATGCAGGGTAAAATGAATAGCCTAACGGTGAAATGTTTACTTCCTAAAATTTTTATTTTTTTAAATTGGTTTACACCTGGAGTTTAAAATCCCACTACTCTCAAGCTACTTACATAAACACTTCACGGAATATTACTCAGTCACTAGCTGCACAAAAAGACCAGGATTAGATGGCTCCTTTAAATAGTTCGAATTATCTAGAACTCATCGCATCATTGCCTAGCTAACTTATTTTCCAGCTCACTGAAAATAATAAGAGGCAGTTTGGCAAGCTCTTTAAATTCAGTTATTTTTCTAAGATACTCTAATGGCGGACTTTAGAAAAAAAACAAAAAAAAACAAGTTTATAGTATGTGGGTTTGTAATAGTATTGCAGAACAGATATAAAAAGGCGGTTGGCATCTACCCGACCGAGGGAGCCCTCGCTTGCTTTATATGTGTTACTTAGGCCTTCCAGTATACCGATTAAATGGCCAAAACAACTGTTGGAGAAATAAAATCATCTCGCATCTCGACCGAAAAATAAGCGCGGCCACTGAAGCTAATTAAGGAGTTACACGTCGGTGCAATACAGATCTTTTTTGTAGAAATAGTTTCGATGGCTAACTGGAGACCATAAGAAGAAGAAAAATGGGGACAGGTAAATCCTGAAAACTTAAAGAAATCCTCCACTAAAAACGTATAAAGGCACAAAAAACGATTTCCGAGAATGGGGTCAGCAGGCTTATATCACAGGTCTTTCGCTCGGTCTCCCCTTTTCTCTTTTTAGTTTTCTGAGAGGTTATTCTGTAAATATAAAATAAAAAAAAGCAAGAGGAAAAATCCAATATATTCCTGGGTTCATGCTGCTATCTGTCAGAAGAAAAATGGAATGGAAAGTGTGTAAATATATTGTGGAATGCACCTTTCCCCCTTCTCCTGGGCACAAGGAGAGTATTAACCTAGTTATAAATATCTAGCACACTGATGAGAGGTAATAAACCATCGTGGCCAGAGCAACCTGTACTGTAAATTTCAAGGAGGAAAAAGATAAGTTTTATGCACAGTATCACCTGTATACATTTCCTGTTGGTTATTCGTCGGGTCTGGATCACGGCAAGAAAAACACGCAACGGTATTCCCTAACAAGCTGGAATGTTCACAAACTATCTATTAACACAGGCACTCTGGAATTAAAGGAACACTTTTATTTTTATTTGTATTACTAAATTTGTCATTTTCGAGAGTTCCCTCATGAGTAGACATTCTGTGGGTGGAATAATTGACTTGTTATTAATGTGAATTTGTAATGTGAAAAAAAGTTACACATTTTCCTGATTGAGATGACTTAACTGTGAGATTGAGATGACAGGACTGCAAGGCAGCCGTTACAGATTCATGTGTTTGATTTGCATATGCTTTCATTAAATATGTAAGGGCCTTATGTATATGGAGCTTTATTAATTACTTAATTAAAAAATTGTGTTCATTGCTGTAATACATTTTTGTAATATATTATATTTGGTAATAATATTTGGTAATATTCTAAATACATTTCTGCCGATTGGTGTGATTTTTACACTTAATTAACTTAAGTGTGTGGTGTAAAGACAAATATAAAAAAATATTATTTTGTGATCAATCTCAAATTTAAATAGAATTGAGCTTTCTCAGTGTGTCCCACTTCTTCATAGGTATAGGGTGCCAATTCTGAGGGTTCTCGTTCTTCCCACACCTCAAATCCCACACCTAATTTCCGTTAGTTTAGTCAACTCTGTAAAAATTTGTTCAGATGTTTGTTTGCAACCTCTCCTCCAGTATTTCTGTGGTTTTCTGTTCTAAAAGCTAAAACTATGGCACTGTTGTTGATGATTAATTTCCTTTCCAACAAGAGATCAAAGGGTAGTTTTTAAGGGAGTTTGTGACAGCTTTATCTTAAAAAAGGGGGCCATGCAAACTAAATCCTCAAAAATTGCATCTGCTTCATGACCTTCCCTGCTTGTCTACACAGTTTCACATAATGAAATGACGGATTCACAGTTTTTCAAAAAAAGAGCTTGTTTTATGTTAAACTTGTGGCACATTGTGGCAGTTTTATGAAACACATGGCGAAAATTCGCTAAGAAAAAGATTATCATCTTGCGTACACACTGTGTAACCTATTTGTAAATGTTGAAAACGCTGGCACATTTAATTGAGCAGTCAAAGGGAAAATCACCAAATGTCAACTGTAGAGTTTGCACAAGTACTTGAGGAAGCGAAGGTAGCGGCCATTTGTTTTTCCTTTGCTTTTCTTTAATTTGCCTGTTATCGCTGCGCTGAATTTACTGCAACAAGATGTGATATTTTCTTTTTAAAAGCATCAAAAGAAGAAGAAATGTTGGATGTTCAAAGCTGAGTTTCTTTCAAGCATTGAGCCTGATAAGTATATGAACCATTATTGAGGGAAAAGTAGTCTTATTTAAAATCAAATGACACAAATCACATTTTAAAAAAAAACTTCAAGATTGTTTAGTTTCAACAGCATTTTATGCCTAAGATGCAACCAGCCATTCCGAAAATAATGACATACCATGGCCTTACCTGCCCTGCTGTTTTAATAAGATCTTCAGTACTTAAACGGCACAATGACACTGCTGCTAAAATAGGCCTCCATTTCTCGTCTGGTCTCATTTTAATTAAAAAAACCAGACCTACGTGAGCCGCTATACATATGTAAAAACGCTGTTTAACATGTATAAATACTCTAGAGGCACATTTAGTAGAGTTATCCTCTCAGATGGATTCATCAGTGGTCATTAATTATTTCCTCCAAAGCATGCCTCCCATTTTCCCAACAAAATATTACTGAAAGCAACAGGACACGCCTGTACCATGTTTAAATTTAGATTGAAATGTGTCTTTTTCCCGTGTTTTTTTAAATGCTGCGGTTTCCTGCACCCTGTGACTGCCAGGTTAGGCTTTGGCCCCCTGGGACCCTGACTTGGACATGATATTTTGGAAAATAAATGAATGAATGGATGAATATGATCTTTTCTAATGTTCGAAGCTTTTGAGCGTTGTTGTTGGCATCGTTGTTTGGGACAAATTTTTGTGTTACGCTTCCTGAAGCAGGCCATGATTCACATAATATATGCTACACTTTTCATTTATTGTTCTCAGATAGTGTATAAGCAGTACATGCTATTGACACAAATTTATTTTGGCAAATAAATCATTTTCACAACGCCGCCTTATGCAAAACCATTATCATAACTTCCCACCCCATGACAAGAAAAAACCTTCTGGGTAAATATTGCTTGTTTTCAACAATTTGCCCACAAGACAGTTAGTTTTATCCATCACCGATAGCTAGCTAGCAGAGTAAAACGTTTCTGGTTCACTTTTAGTTCAATTTATATTTAATAAAAGCAATAGATATTAAATATTTTGAGTAATTGTTAAATGTATTTAATTGAACCTTTATTATGCCCTAGTTCTGTACTTTTTTAGGACTGCTTAGATAATCATGTGAATAACGAAAAAATTACTATAAAATTGGTAATCCCAAAATCCATTGCTTAAGTCAACATGGAATATTACAAACATTTTGAGAACTGATAAAAGTTTTCTTAAAGTAGTTGCAGTAATACAGCTAAGTATTTTTCATTGCTGTGCACTACTGATAATTGATAACTTTTCATCAACTAAGTGAAGACACCCATGAAAACCCAAAGGAACTTTGTGTGTTTACGGCATGGACCATTTTAGACCTTGACCGGGTCCAAATCAAAAATTTGCCAACCCACTAATTGCACTTTCCATGCATTTCGAACTGTTTTTAATAGCGTTTTTCATTAATGAGTGGAAGAAATAAAATTTTACTAAAGTGATTAGCTGGGTGCCAGAGCTTTTTATTTGACCCCAGCCCTTATTGGAAATGATATGTTTATAATATAATAGTTTGATTTGTGTGTGTTAGAGAAACCATGCAAGGTAGTCATTTTATGTAAAGGCATGTCCCGGATCCCCAGTTAAAAGTAAATCCTCTAAAATAGCACATTGGAGGCACATCTGCAGGAGTAGTTATGACCCCGATTCAAACAAATAACCACTGAGCAGGCCTTACCTACACATTTAAGCCAGAGTCTATTTTCTTGTGTTACCTACTTTGTGTTATCCAACAATTTGGATTTTATTGAAAATTTTGAAATGGGGAAAGATATATCAAGTTAAAGAAAAAAGCCACAGTTGTTTTTTTGAATCAGGATCACAGACACAAACTATTAGGAAATTAAGGTAGAAAAATTTAAGTAGCACTTATAAGTGTAGGCTATTGACTGTAGTTTAGTAACTAATTAGACAGAGGTTTTATTCTGGTTTAGCTAATAATTTGAGGGCAGTGTTATTTTTATTCGGTTACTTTACACAATGCGAGATCAGTGGTTGCTAAAATCATAGGTGCAGATATTGGAGGGGTGAGGGGGGAACGATATGGCCCCCGTAATTTTGGGGTCGGGGAAAATAACGAGGGAGGTAAATGTGCGTTTACAAATTAGTGTTTGTATTCAGTTTTCCATTTTACACTGACGAATGCCTAGACTTCTTATATGATATGGATTTATGTTTATATCATATTATTGCTGATAATATACAACGTCTGAGCAATTGCATTCTCCCTAGTCGTATTTAGGCCAGAACCAAATCAAAACAGGCTAATTGCACTTTATATAGCAGTATTTTAGCGCGTTTCGTTGTTATGAGTATAAGAAATAAGACACAAAAAACAAAAAAATGCTATTTTATTAATTGATTAGAATGTTGTCAAAGTTTTATTTGGTCCCAACCTAACTCATATAGACTTCAGCCCCTGGCTGAAACTAATAATCATTGTTAAAGCACCTGAAATTTTGGGTCAAGATAAAAAGACAAATGTTATAGAGATGCAATTGAATCCGGAACTGAATAATGGCATAATCAATAACATTTTGCAGCTAATTTTGACTATAAACTTGATACTGTACTTTGAAAGTGGCATCTTAAAAACATCAACTGATATGATATAATATTCAAGTACATCTTGTTTTTATGTGCTGTTTATAAGCTGAAAAAATAAGCAAGCTTCAAATGCATAGAGAGGTGTGAAATCCTTGTGCTTGGAATGAACGGCAAATTCTCAAAGAACTAGGAAACATATTTATGGGTACAAACTTTAGGGAAAACTTGCCAGGGTTTAACAAGTTACGTAGAGGCTGATTAACTGGGCTAGCTAAAGCGGGTTCTAAAAAACGTCAGTGATCTTAAGTGGATTGCAGGCGTGAAATATTACCTATTTGCAGCATGCATTTAATTGACTAACATGAAGTTTACAAATAAAACTGGGTGCTTCAGGCTAACTCAAATACCCCCAGAAAAAAGGTAAGATAAATGGGCACTTTTTACAGTAACTTAAGTTTATGTCTAATTAAAAAAATAAAATAATAATAATTGTTAACAGTCTTTTCATCCATGTAGTGGCCTGTTGTTGGATCAATGACATGACGACATTTAAATAATAGATATTGAGCTGATAATACATTTCAGAATCATGATGTAAGCCCAGCGATAATTAGGAAAAGAGTTTAAAATGTAAGGCTGCCATACAATGATGCAGTAAACAACTACACTGAATAAAATGAACCTGATGAAATTCAATTAAAATAATTAAGAGATGATTAGCTATGAATAACCACAAAAAATATATATATTTTAAGTAAAACATTAAAATTACAATCAAAGTAAACCCCTCTTCATCCTTATTTCCATTATTATGTCACTTTTAATGTAAAAACAAATGACGGGGGGGAATTCTTTTTATAACTAACAACCCAAAAAAGTCACTTTAGCAACGACATAAACTCATCTACTTTACGGATTTGTTTAGATATTGATAAAAATCGATTAGGTTTGTCTAGATCTGTTTTACGATAGAAAGGAGAAACTGTAGAGCAGAGCAGAAATTTTAGAGCAAGCCTATGTAGTAAGACAATGGTTCCTTGGTGACTGGAAAATGCTGCTGACATTCAAAACACAGAAACAAATAGTTTGAAATTGGCATTCCTGCCTGCAAGCACAAAACCTGTCGATTAATCTAAAAAGGTATTACATTTTCCTACCACTCGCTTAATTGGCATACTTAATTTTAACCTCGAATGTCATATAACTGCTGTTATTACTCTTTTATTGGGCTCAATATATTAGGCTCCGTAGAAAAGGTAAGCCTAAATTCTTCATCCGCTAATTGCAGGATTCCATGTCTAGCTTATTTCTTTTAATTTGTTGCTGATGTAATCCAGCAGTCCTGTCTCTGAAAATTAAGTATCAGGTATCAGTAAATTAAACAGAACATGCAGAGTAATAAGTTGATTAACAAATAAAAAACAAAACACTAACATAATATTAAAAGGCTGTGCCACAGGCACAGGCATAATCACTTCTCCGAACACGGGCTAGCTGCATATACAGTTCCTAAATTAGAAATATCGAATTATTAATTGTTTTTAAATTTCTCGCATTAGAGATGCAGGAATTCACTAGTCCATAGTGTGTGAATTAAAAATTGATTCAAAGCCTGTGGCTAGTAGCCACAGGGGATTTTCCGCTGTTGGTTTCTTGGCACCTAGAACATTTAGACTCCCATTAGCTATACTTTTAGAAAATGTCTTTCTTTGTATGGTCACAATAGCAGAGTTGATTTTTTTTTAAATATAAATTTATGGTCATAATTTTTATTCAGCTGAATCATTTGAGCGTATGCAATATTTTTGGCATTATGTGTCTCAATATGGACTATTTCTACGTAAATGATGTCCTGCTACTGAACGTAGAGGGTAATAAGCATCAGAATCATTCTCAATGACAAAGGTGCAAATTACAATTAATGCAAAAATAAAACGGGAGCCTTTTTATATATTGACAATGTGCACTGATTCACAAAGTAGGTAATCAGGATGAAAGGAATCTCATGTATTTACATAATTAGGGATTCAACAGAAAGTGATCATCCCCACAAATCATGCTGATTACGTCCCACCCTGCGTTTAATAAACTGTACCAGATGAATTCCAACTGTCTGCAATGTCAAAGGGTTTAGAAATGTTTTGAGAGTTCTTTACAGTCATTTGAGTGGCTGTCCTCAGCCTAGTACCCACTGACGAGGGAGGAGAGAGCCAAAATCAGGTACCGACAGGACAACAGGACCTCCGCACTTCCAGTACTTCCATATGATGCAGTGTTGGGTGCTAAAAAAGAAACAAGAAAAAATTTGTTTATTAGTTATCAGTTAAGAAGGGGTGCAAAATTCACCCCCAGAACAAAAATGGAGGGAGTTCACTGGAAGAGAAATATTCATTAAAAAAATTGATCTGGTTCAACTTTGTCCAGACAAATTAGAAACCGGAGGGAGTGTTGCTTGGAGGCTATTTAAATCTTTACAGGTCTCTAACAGCATCTATTAAAAATTGTGTGAAGAATTTGGAACACGTGATCCAAATGGCCAATCATTCCTTCTCTCCATAGAGTATGAAACGAGTGCTGCAAACAGAGCTAACCTCCACCTCCCACCCGCCCTATGGGTACCCTCTGGTAAAAAGCAGTGTGTTATGTTAAATTCATACTGTGTTTTATTGCAGTGGAAAGAAACACAAAATAAACTGTATGAGAAAGTTCGCTATTGCGTTTGTTAGCTTGCTGCTCGTTGACTTGTCCATTTGCCTCCTGCGCACGAACTCTGAAAGAGTAGGCTGCTGCCGTCTTGCATTGCTATCCCTCTCACTACTGCTGCCGTCGTCGTGTTTTGCTTGTAAATGATACTTCAGAATCGACGTACTTCAGTGATACACAAATTCACCCTTACAGTAGCTGCAAATAACTTTGCTTTTATCCAAAGTCCCGTCTGAGTTTTGTAATAAAACTGGCCGTTTAAAAGCTCCACCATTCAAGCTTTCTTAATTAGCAAAGCTATATCTAAATTCAAGCAGTCGATTGACAAACAAGCGCGAGAGCGTGGAGTTGTATTTGAACTATGGATGGTTCTAAGGTTCCAAAAAAAAAAAAAAAGCGTAAATTGTGACAAAAAACATTAATGCTGTTAAGCATTTAAAATTAATCGCAGGCGTTACCTGCGTCAACTTTGACAGCCCTAATATATATATATATTTGTCTCCAGTAACGGAAAGGAGCCACAGAAAAAACAATAACTGCGTAGAAAATAATAATAAAGCAAAATTTTGTACCAAGATTTGTGGATAGCCATCAGTGGTAAAGTCCAATTTAAGACATCTCCCTAGTGCTAATATTAAACAAAAACAAAACAAAATAGTTAAAAGAGGTACATTGACATGCACATCAGTCGATGGTAACAGAAGGACTGAAATAATAGAGAAGAGGTCAGATAAAGCGGCACACTGAGGTCCCCGAGGCTACTGAGTTAAATCCCAACACTGAGTACTAACCTGTGGGAAGGACGAGACTAGTTGTGGTGGACTCAATAATTGCTACTGGAAAAATGGATGTGGGAGGACAAAACAGAAAAGAAAAGGATGACATGGATTATTGACAAAATGGAGATGCCCAGAAAGTTGAACATGCATATGAAACCTCTGATCACTTCTGTATTCTGAAACAAGTTCGAATGAATAAAGAATATTTTCCTTCTGCCATCTTTAGACATACAGATAGCAATGGGAGACTGGTTAAAATAGAGGTTACACGCTATTTTACATATTCAATTAGATTAATTATTATTGCAACAGCTTAAATCTGTATTCTTATTTATTGAAAAGGATACAGCTAAATCTGTACGCAAAGACAAATCATTGTATAATTTTTGTTCCGATGAAACCGCTGTGTACCACCGTGCTTTAAGGCTGTAGGTTATAGAGATAGCATCCGAGCACAAAAGCAAAACCATATAGACATGAGTATAGCATAAAACATCGAGTAAAAAACTCAACAGTGAACCATAAAAGGTGATATAAAGTTTACCATTTGATCACTTTGATTTGATTCAATCTCTGCTGAAAACATACGGCACTGACATTTGCTAGCGTTCATTTAGGGCCATGTCTACGGAGTTATGCTAATGTCCGAGAAAATTCAAACGGGTGGTTGCCAGGTCAACTTGAAGTTGCCGGGTTTCGTATAGCTGTCTGTATGAAAGTAGGGAGTGGTTTATCAATAGGTGAAAGAAAAGCCTTAACGTCTAGTGAAAAGGATTCGCACACCTTACAGACAAAAATTAACGGTGATATTACACAATTTCAAAAAAGAAAGAAACAGATGAAAAGGAAAGGGTAATAAGATATTCCGAGTTGTGGAAAAGATTTTTTAACATAACAATGAGAGAAATAGAATACATAAAAGATTCACTTTTATCCTCTTACTTTGTCCCTTACTTTGATCTTTGATCTTTCCATGGGAAAGTCTACATCCCAGCATTAAAATTCATGCAATCGTTTCAAAACCAGACTTAAAAAGACATTTAGAAAGTTTGATCTTCCCTGCAAATCTTGGTTGGTTAACTTTTTCTTTCTTACATTGGAATGCGAGTAAATGAATTGTGATTTAACAACACAAATTCACTATGAAATAAAACTGCCAAACATTAGTTCTGCATGTTACTAGTGAAAACAGGCTACGACTTTGATCAAAAACCAAATTATAAATATAGCCGCAAGTAGCAATGGTAGGGTCCATCTGCTTGTTCACCCATGGCAACCAAAGTCAATGCTGGGATAACACCTAAATTCACAATTATGTAATAATTTTGATGTTACAATACTCTCTCACACAGAACAGGCAGACGCAGACTATCCAAAGCAACTTACACAGCTTTCAATTACAATTACAATTTCAGCACACTGTTTTAAAGTTCTCAGTCCACAAAAATGAACAGTGTAGCTGTAAATCATGTTACCCTTTATGTGCAATGTGTGTCAACATGTACAGTTTTACGTTGACCGCATAAGAAATGGGCCTTTCAAAAGGCATGTTACGATTCTTTGCACAAGCTGCCATGTAATTGACTGTTATTCGACCATCTTTTGGCGCACTAACTTTTCTTTGACAATTGGACTAGGTACTATGACAAATATTGTGTCAACTGGACTTTTCATGAGAATACTTTTTTTTAAAATCAATACTTATAATTCGCCATTTTAGGATCAAAGTTTAAATATCTGTGGTTTCCTTATCTTTTGACATATAAATGACGTATTTAGTACATTTTCAGTTACTGAACATATTGTCAGAATGTATTTGTAATCTGTCATTTAACCTTTTGCCGTAGAATAGTTTCCTTCGCAATTCCACATCAGACTGGTCCAAAGACAAAACATGTGAAGTTTTGCATCAATTGTATTTCATGTTTTTTTCACGATTTTTGGAAAAACAGAGGGAAGTGAAAAAAAGTAGGAAGTTGCCCCATGCCAAAGTTTTAGCACGAGGAGAGGAATCTTTTCACGTTGGTCTGGTGTCTCAAACTCAAATGGGCCAAGAGATATCACGCTTACAAATTTCAATTTTGAACATTTGCTATAGTGCCACCATGGGGTCAGCTGCCGCTGTGTTCTCTTGGACGCTGTGGCCCTCAATAATCCTACCAATTTCCAGCACAAATCATCCAAGGATGTAGAAGTGATTGACATTTGTTGAAAAATTTAACAGAAGAAGAAAAACAAAAACAATTGCTTTGCTCTTGGAACCCTACAACGACAACAGCAATTTCAGTCGGAATCATACATCAAAGCTGTACAGACCCCTAAAAATGAATCCCCTGTGAAATATTCCAAGGATTTTTGCAACAATATGTACCCGTTTAATAGTAAAAGAGGCTGACGTGTCAGGTGAATTATCTTGTCATCGGGTTATATGTGGTTTAATAAAAATTAATGTAATTAAACCTTTTCATTCAATCGTAAGTTTGTCAGCATTAATATTGATGGTGCTACGTAGAATCCCATTTATGTCAATGGTCTTTTGTCTTTCCTGCACGGAATAGCCCGAGGGAATATTTTACCCATCTAGCAGCAGTCATGCTATCTGTTTAATAATCCAGAAAAAATTTACCTCTAAACTCATTTCAATACCCGCAAATACCAATCCATTAGACCCCCTGTAATAGATTTTGACACACAATTGTCTTCAACCTTATTTAAGTGGATTAGCCAGATTCAACCATGTGTTCTTTTCAGAGCTGTTTGTTTGCTTACTGTTCTCTGGAGCTCATTTTATGCGGTTGTAAATTTGATTTTGCACCGTAATAAACATATTTTCAATACACGGGAACAACAGCCACAGATAATCGGCCACAGAACAACACACTTGCTCAGATTCATTTCGCAGGGATGGCTCCGATTTGAAATAAACCGATTACGTTTACCACACAAGGGGGAAAAGGCAGGGCCCAGCTTTAACTGACGCCGAAATAGATAGCTTTTAAAAGCCAATAAACATAAATTATATGTTTATGTAGTTTTAGACGTGGCTGCATTAACATTGCGGTTACTGGACAATTCTATCATGCCAAAAACACTTTTATTGCTTGTTATCCTAAAATAATTGCAGATGTGTTACAGATGACCAAGTAATCACGTAACCAACGGTAAGCATGTTTTATTCACATTAATGATTATAAACAGGGGCCACATTTTAAAAATGGGTAAGATGATGTATATAAATTGTAACAAAAAAGTTAAGGCAATAAACTTGTGACAAGTAGCACTCCACCAGACCTATTAACCTGTTACACTTTAAGCCATATAAAGAAGTAATGTAATTTAATGACTGCTGCTACCCTGAAATACATCAACATGAATATATTCATATCAAATGAATGCATTATTCAGTCAAAAGTAACATGTAAAGGGGTTGCGCGTAACACATCTGTTTATAGGTATAATGGGGACACATGTCATTCGTTAACTGTCAGCCAAAAAAACCTTAGTTGTAAGAAAAATATCTCTTCTGTTTGACTTGTGAAAATTCCGAGGTTTGCTGGCACAATATCTGGGACAGCATAAATTTGGCTTCTGTAAAACCTAAACATCGAATGATTCACTTGAAATTTTTGCCTAGGGTACATTTAACCCCTCGCAAACACTTCCAAATGTGACCTATCCCCAATCCTCTGCGCATGCTCTGCCCCCAGGTTGCAACGGGCCCTTTTTTCTTTTTTGGTTGCATACGCTTTGGGAGTGTCCAGATGTGACTCGCTCCTGGGGCAAAGTATCCTCTTCCGCCCTTCTCCAGCATGCTTAATAAGAATATCCTGTGCTCTCATTCCGCTGAATGCTGCTGCTGCTGCTGCTGCTGCTGCTGCTGATCTCTCAAGATGCTAGATGCTAGAAAGATGCGGAACTCCATTGGGAGTCTCCCTCTCCTGGCGGCTTTGGATCCTCACATCTCTTCACATTATTCATATGGAACTGTCTACTGCTGGGATCCAAGGGCCTGGGTGGGGGGGGCTGTGGAGGTATAGGGTGCAGCAGCAACCAGTGACCACTACTGCAGGGTCCAGTGGATCAAACTTCAAAGGGGAAAGGGTTCAACATCGCATCGGGCGGAATGGTTTGGGTGGTTGGGGGATTTTATAGTATGATGTGATCTGCATTCCCGTGATTTTCTTCTTTTCTAAATCACTTTTTTTTTTTAAAGAGGAAAACGTCGCTTCTCGGTGTAGTGAAATCAATGTCACCTTGACTTAGATGTGCGCCAAAAAAAAGGAATGCGGCCATCTGAAAACTGAAAGTTTTCCGCACAAGGGCACAAGTTGGCATGTGGAGACGACACCCACAGCAACAAGGCCAGTTCATCTGACAAGTTGTTAAATTAGAAGTATGTGAGACTAGGGCATTATGTAAATAACAGCAGTATTTCAAAAGCTTTATTTAAAAAGAGAGAAGAGAGTAGAGAGAAAGATGTATTAAACTGTAGGTGATAAAGAGACAAACAGAAAAATTGTTCAACTAGGGTAATGCTAATAATAAAAAATGGGTTTTTGAACCCTGTTCTAAAGAAAAAGTTTTGATGAAAGAGAGAGATAGAGAAAATCAATTAAATTAAACCTCTGAATCACCCTCTTGTGGATTGCCCTGGCACAAAATAGCAAACCTCTTCTTTGATTTTAAACATGTTGCAGTAGTAAACTGACGAGCACAGGGTGACAAAATGACAAATTATGAATAAATGAAAGGTCTATCGTTCTAAATAAATGTGCTTGTTACTTACGGTTTAGAGGCACGCTAGCGTTGGCTGATCCTAACTTGTTGACAGCCACACACGTGTAGTTGTCAAAACGGTCCTCTGTCACGTTAGTCATAGAGAGGATTGACCTGGAACTGAGGTTTTTTATTTCAATTCCTTGTCCCTTGGTAAGCCTGAAATGGTACAAACAACATGAGTGACATTATCTCTGACAAAGATCAGTAGTGTAGAAAGGATCCAGACAGATGGAAAACTGCTACCCCAGCTTGTTAATCTTGTTCCCGTTAGTAAGGTAGGACCGGTCACCCACGTTTCGGACACATTGCATTGCATTGAATTGCTGCCTAGGAATACACTCATTTGTAGGCTACTGTAGCTAACAACTGCAACTCACATGACTCACTCAAGTATAATTTACAGCAGGGTCAACTGTGATTTTGAGTATCCAAGGTTAATAAATTGCACAGTTTTTCAGCAACTGTGGGATCCAGTCTGATTTATTCATTTTTAGAGAAAGGCTTATTTGGCAAGGTATGTATAACATCATTGTTCCACAGTGACTGGCTAAGCAAATTGTTTTGCCCTTAAAAATGGTCTGCAAACACAGATCAATTGATCTGAGTAATGCTACGTGAAAAGAACAGGAAAGGCATCTTTAGAGCAGAGCGTGGAAATACGAAAGACTAGCTCGCCTTTCTCGAGCGGGAAAAGAGCGGAGACAGTTAGCATGCATGTCACGATAATGAATCAATCAAAACATACAAATGTCATCAGAGCTAGCAACTATCAATGTTTTAACACATGTAGAAATGAATTGCCCCTGCTGGTTTTCAAATGAAAGCCTTTCTTCATCGCTACTCTGGTCATGAGTATAGACCTATATGGGTTTGGGCGTAATGTTCCTCCAAAATAATGAAGGTCAGGGACATCCAATAAGATACCTCAGTTGGAAATCGTTATCCAATACAAAGAAAATGTCTAGCTGTTTAATGGGTCCTTGGGGCACTAAAGTAAAACATGTTGGGAAGGCAATTATTTCAGATCCCAAATTATGCTCTACTTACACGGATGTCTAAAAATAAAGGATCCAATGGGATCCAATGGTGGTCCTTAACTTTAACAACTCCAGTGTTGTCCAATATCAAAATCCTCTCAAAATACACCGTTTTATGGGGGTCCGGAACAAAAGATAGTGGGGGGTGGGCTCCACTAAAGCACCAGAGAGCCAGGAGACACAACACGTAGTACGATTATGAAAAAACACACTCGCATAAACAATTAGCTGACCTTTTCTGAGTGTGCCACTATGGGTGAAGTGTTCTGTAGTTTTCAATACGAGAGTAGTTTTTTTTTTTTTTTTTTGTTATAACAGTACATTCACTGTGAACAGCGAATGTTTTAAAATCTCGCTCACATGCACCAGACTCACTTTGGAATTTATAAAATAATGCGCTAGGATTTCTTAGGATGACAAAGTTTTACTTTCAATGATAAGACCAACACCTTTATTTTCAGTTATCGAATGTGGAAAATTTACTAAACATGAAATAACCTGTGAAAACAAAGTAAAAAATGACCTTTTTAAACATCCTAAGGAGTAAGATTTTAACCGGCTTTGATAAAACGTTAGATATGAGAGAACATTGAACGAACTAGGCATGGAAAACACACAAACACACACAAAGCACACTTAAAACAAACCAAAAAAAGTAAAAACATGGTGCAAAAGTAGCCATTTTCAGTCAACGGCAATGCTACATTGTTGTCTGTCATTCGGGCAGTTTTCCTGAGGTTTGCCCCAGGAGTCCTCCGATACCGATAATTGCTGACGGAAACACGGTGTGCACAGGGGAACTCCAGAGAACGCTCAACTCACCTTTTCTTTCCTCTGTACCACTCAAACATGGGTGGGGGCATGGCCGCAGCCTCACACCTCACCAGGACAATGCGTTCACTACTTACTCCGCTAGACTTCATCTCCTGTATTGTTGGAGGAACTGCAATCGGGACGAAAAAAAACGAGTCAACATCTTTGTATTTCAATATTTACCAACATATACACTTTCTGGACAAAAGTATTGGGCCACACCTCTTAATCATTGAATTCAGGTGTTTCATTCAGTCCCATTGGCGTGTATAAAACCAAGCACCTAGCCATGCAGTCTGCCTTTAGAAACGTTTGTGAAAGAAAGGGTCATTCTAAAGAGCTCACTGAATTTGAGCGTGGTACTGTAATAGGATGCCACCGTCGCAACAAGTCAGTTTGTGAAATTTCTTCCCTCCTAGATATTCCA